>MU128974.1:0-83780 GCA_014904985.1 Hydnum rufescens UP504 | reverse complement strand
CATGCACCATCGCTTGGTTTCTGTCTTCCACTGTCGTCTCCTGTGCTCCAGCGCCGTTGGAGACGACATGCGTTGAATGAGAGTGCAGCGAGGGATGAGGGCGAAAGTAATGCAATGGGTGTTGATACGAAGGTCAGTTTCATTTGTTTTGTGATATTTTCGTGTTTAACGTGGTCCTCCCGTCGTAGTCCTGAGGGCAGGACTGCCTCCCCGACGTGTATTTCGCGTATATTCTCGTTGACCTGCACTTACCGATGTACAGTGATAGGACGCTCCCTCATCCCACTACTTCAGCATCAAGTGCGGGCACTGTCATTCCCATATTAAATGGCCCGACTTCCCCACTATAAATACATACAGCCCACCACCGTTGTCCTCAATTACACTACCCTCAATATTCGAGTAGTACAGTAATGGTCGTCTCAGATTATCAGGATGCGACGGCAGTCGTGTCGGTCAATGACTGGCTAACTGAGCGCAGGCCGATTTCGCCCACACGATTGTGGTCTTATCATAATTTAATTTTTTTTCATCCTCTGCAGTCCGTCGTAGTGCACTGTTTTTGTATATTGTTCAGCCTCTGCAGAAACCCTGGAATAGATTACAAATAAGGCGATAGGCGCAGTGTACCCTGTTTAGTACTAGAATTCATGAAAGACTGTCATTATTGGATGTGTTTGTATGTATATGTGGAGAGGATCAATAACTTGATGGGAAGAGAAATGAGAGGAAGGAGCGAGAGGTGACGAGAGTCGCAAAATTTGCTTTGGAGTTAAGCAGGGGCTCCGATCGCGCGTTTCAGCAGCTCACGACGTAGGGCTAGATTACCGACACCAGGCGGACGATCAACTTCGTAACCGTCTAAGTAGCGATTGCAGCGGTGTGCGGAGAGCGCATCAATAACCACAGTTGACACCAGCGGCACCAAGTTATGCTGCCCAGAGTTTTTTGTCAGTCAATGCAGGATAGTTCCAGGGAAAAAAAAACAAACCGGCGGCTGCGTCGGGTCATCCCCATCAGTGAAGGGTACGATTGTATATGGAATAACCAAGCCTTGGTCTCTCGTTCCATTCGCCAACTATAGAAGTGGTTTAGAAGACACCTAGGAGCGATTGAGAATAATGATTACACAAATGATCCTCCTGTCTGTGTTGATCATTTCCTGGTGCATGTTGTCCAATCGCGTCACCACTCGGCGGTGGCCGTGTCGCATTTCCCGCCGTATTTGACGCTGGTTCTGTCGTATCCCCTCTAGTTGCACGAGCACTTCTGCTTGGTTTTGTTGTATTGCTTGTTGCATTGCATTTAGTTGGATTTGCAGGGGGCCGAGCCCAACCGGCGCCACAACTGCGAGGGATCCTGAAGACGAATACACTATTGTGGCAGATCGGACATACCTTGGTTGGCTTCCACTACACCTTTTATGACGGTATGCTGATACATGAGAGCACGTGATATGTCGTCGTGGGTGCTGGCTTGACCAACGTGTTGTTCTATAAAAACACACCAATAGACGTGAGCAATGAAGTGTGGCAGAATGGAAACACTCACGTGAACTGATGAGCACATTGACAGTGACATTATGGGCGTTGTATATGTCCGCCAGGGTGGGGGGATTCTGAGGGGCAGGGGGGACCACAACGAGGGGATCCGCAGGCTGTTGGAGTTGGGCTGCCATAGTGGTGTGTAGTGGGAGAAACCGGCAATTGCCAGATTAACTACTCTCGAAGGATCTCATTTGTGAATGCTCGCCGACGTCATTTCACCTGGCAAACAATGCGAGTGTCCGTCTCGAGAAGCCTGGATTTATAAAGCTTGTCAAAATGGAGAACAAGGGTGCCGCGCTAAAAAAAAAAAGGAGCGCGATTCTATCACACTAGGTCCCCCGAGTTGCTATTCTATCGTTGATTTCTAACTGGAGATGGTCCACTCTTAGGAACCAGAGCTCTCTCCTGACTTTTACCATGCCTTCGAGTCTAACGCTGGTATTTCGATCGTCGGACGGCACACTAATCCCCGAGAGGGGCTTGAACGAAGAGTCTTTTTCTTCTGTCTGATAGTCGACGTAAGAATCGTGCGCCTTTCTGGTGTGGATGTTAATCCCTCAGAACCTATCGTCAGATTCTGTGCAATGCAAGCGATCTGTGAGAGCCGAAAATTCGCGAACGTAAAGGCTTCACGAGCACGTCAAGTCAATAGTATGTCGGCATCGCGTTTCTTAAGGCATCGGATGCCTGGGGTCATTCACCCCGTGACACAGTTATTGCATGTTTCGACCAAGAGGAGGTTCAATCTTCCCAATATCATATCTTGACGATATTTAATCTATCAATACCTCAGGATTGGTTCTGTGTCCAGCTCGGGCCCCGAAGGCTCTCTCATCCCCCAATTATTCAGGCAACTAGTACCCATGCCGAACCTCCTTGCAAGTTCCGGTGCGTCGCAGTTCCCCTCTCCATATGAAAGTCCACCTTCAATTCCACCTTCCTCACAGATGAGAATGGCCCCTATCTTTCTTGAGTCCTACGCTCTCAATGAGGCGTGAGGGCACGCAGCAAATGGGATCCAGATAATCGAGATCCGAATAACCAAGCAAGGAAAGTCCACGACGTAGATCATGCGCTATCAACACTGGGCCCCGCCTGCTACACCGAACACTGTATGGAAGACATCAACCGTATCTCCTGGTCGATCCGCTCATGACATGGGGAGCCATCAATCCCCAATATATGGCGTTCACCCGTAGGTGTGCAGTTATATGGTACGCCAGATCATCCGCGGTCTACCCCAGAAAGCCATGAAACAACGGGTATATCTCTTCGCCCTAGCCTATGTTACGGACTTTCCCAAGCGACTGGATATATGAGACGTGCGCTGACGTCGCAAGCCCCTTTGAGGAGGTTCTAGCTACGGGTGTTTTCTGCTAGGTGGGGTCACCATTCGTCATGGAGAACGGAGTGATGGAGAGGAAGACTGGCAAGACGCGTCCGAAACACTCACCCACGAAGATTGCGTCGAATCGAATCGATTGCTTCCTCGTCTCCCGTCAATACCAAGGATCAAGAGGAAGAATTAAGGGTATGAGCCGTCCCAATAATCCTGCCCTCACATGTAGAAATGACCCTTGAGGTAGACTTCGTGAAGCGAAGCGAACGTACTCAAGGAGCGAGGAAAGATCTCTTCCGGGAATCCAATTAGAAGCGGGCTTCAGAAACCCACCTCGAGGGACTCCGTGCACTTCCTCTCCGGTCAGTCCGCCACCATCCGGTGTGGAAGGGGCAGGAAAAGCTCAAGAGTCCGGTGAAGATCCAATAGAAGGATTAGCGGCGTCTGGCTTTCCTGATGCAGAACCGGGAAAAATGGGGGGTTTGACCCCTCTAGCTCTCCTTGAACAACATGTGCGGTGATTCGATTGATCCTAAATGCTAATATCGCTGCCTAACATGTCAAACTGGTGTGTCAATACCTTCATACTTTACATTCATTTCCATGGATATTCTACCCAAAGAGGTGATCACCCTAGTGCCGTTCGGTCATGTACGGACTGTCAGTCTTCTAAAATGAGTTTTCTCGCCCGTCTTTAACATAATTGGTTTGGCGATAGCTCTTTTGGACGTTCCTACTTACGCAAAAGCTCTACATCGTCGCGCGACATCGAATGACGCCATCGGGACCTGGCCATCGCTTTCCGCTGCCGAAAAGCTCATCTCTGTGCTCACCAAACTACCAAACTATCAGATTATCCGACAGACGCCGCCATCCCCGTCGCTTTTTCCGCCATCAATTCGCTCCGCTCTTGTGATTCTACATCCACACCTCGGACGGGCTCAAAGCGGAAACGGACGAGAGGATTAGCAAGCTCAAAGGGTTAGGTGACTCGTTCCTGGTCAGCACCCTCGCTGTTGCGAAAGCCCTTAGACGCACTGTCCATCCGTTTTTTTCTGGGAGGGAGATTTGGAATGTCAATTAACAATTTCCAACTTACTGCCAATGGGCAGGGTGGTTACTCGATGAATTTTCTAAATTAGGGCATGCATGCACCATATGAGATGAGGAATGTATTCGGCGACATGCTATATTAGAGAGAAGGAAAAGTATTGCTGGTGAATTTGGGGGGTCCAGTCAAACCAACGGATTACAGGATTCGGGAAGAACCACCAAGAAAGAAAAATAGTATTTACATCGCAGTTTTGGCCTCGGCAAGCGCGACGGCACACGTTTCCTCACAGTAATGTTGTGTCGGTGGTGAATGTGGTACGGATGGCCCAGTTAGAACTCGTTTTCAGTCGTACGGGCACCAACATTCCATGGTCAATTTAAGCTGGTGGCCTTGCGTTCAATAGGCAAGGGGCACATCAGGGCGTGCCACGCCCTACTTTCCACGACTCAAAGGTGCGTTCAGGAACGCCATCACACTCAATCACGGTAAGAATCCTGTGTACGTACGAAAGAAATGTTTCCCAGATACTCACAAGAACACAGTACAGTTGTCGAGCCAGGGGCCACATGATGCGTAGACAAAGAAATAGCACAATAGTATGGTCTATGTAAGGGACCAGTCAGGAAGACAATTTTCGTCAATAGGCAGTCACCCCACCAACATTAGTATTAGGACGTCTCGCCCCCGTTCTCGGACGATGTCTAAGGCCTTCAGGACCCATGGAACTATCTTTCTGTGCGAGTTCTGCGTCAAAATGAACTTCATTCGGGCGATCAATTTTCTTGTTCTTGAGCCGATGGAGCTTATCAGGACTGGGAGTGTGTCGTGATCCCCAAATAAGATAAAGGATGCCCTCGGATGTTGCAACAACGACGGCGCAGAACAACGCCAGGAGAACTCTCTAGAGCTCCGTTAGAGATGAGACGGAAAACTGGTTTGAAGCCATGCACTTACTCGCTCAGGACGCCACCCCGCGCTCCCTGCCATCCACCATGTGGCAACCCCCACGCCAAGCACACTGAACAAGGCATTGAGGAGTGCCGTTAGAGCACGTCGATCGTTTGATTGGCGAGAGGCTTCGGTATTAGGATCCTCTGATCGGTACGGGGAAGTTTTGCCAAAGGCGAAGTGGTCGTACCGGAGAGAAGAGAAATCAGTAGATAGTCACTAAGATCTACCCTCACAACGTCAGGAAGACTTCTTCTCAGGACAATTTAGCACACGCACGGAGTCGGTGTCCCGTTAGAGATAGCTTGCCATCGTCTGAATGTGCCCAACGAGAGATGCTCGCCAAAAGTTCATAAGGCAACTCTGTCGCTGATTCACTGAATGTTGGCTTCACATATTGCAGCAGTTTTTGTCTTATATTCTCAGGAATATCCAGCCCAAGAAGTTGGACGAGTGCGGCATGGAGATGGTCTGGGAGAGAGACGTTGACCGTTGCGGCCATTTCCGGATAATTGATCGCGTGGGCGAAGTTCATTTTGAGGAAGGTACTGTACGGTTGCCCAGCCGGGCCAGGTCAAACATTTTATCTCGCGGCAGCTTTTCCCATTTCGGAATTGACCGCTCCCACTCGGCTTTCCCCGTTTGGTCGTTCGACTCGTTCCAATGCTCTTTGCCGGCGGGTCCCAGTGGCCTCAATTCTAGGTTTTTTTTACTTGCCTCCTGTCTATGGTCAAGAAAGCCAATTCTCTGCAACCCCTGGTCTGCGGGGATCTCCTAACATATACCTCGTAAAGTACGCGGAAGGAGCGGAGACCGCCAGTAAAGGTGATAACAGCCCTCAATGGGAGCTTCGATTTGGCTTCTCTATTTGTTTGTTTACTTTCTCCAACGCACGAGCACCGCAGCCAGCTCCTGTGCACCTGCAAATGGAACAATGATGATAATGTAACTGCCACGCGACGACAGCAATCCCCCCGTCGTCATTACGACAATTGCCGACCCTGCAACCGGTACAAGCGAAGAATGCGAAGACCGAGACCGCGGGCGATGTAAGCAAGGCACCACACCCCAGCAATGCTGGAGCGTGGTGATAAGGCATGTATTATCTTTCAATTGCACAAAAGTCTCTTACTGATGACCCGAGCTTCTATTGTAGATACTATTCCGATGCCCCGCATTCCATCTCGAGCGGCGAGGGTGATCCCGTTGTCATCGTTATCAGCAATTACGGTTCCCGTGGCCTGTTCAACCGAACTATGCTAAGAGCGAGACCGCGGGGGGCATAAGCAGGAACACCACACCCCAGTAATGCTGGGGTGTGGTGAGAAGGTAAGTATCGACTCTTAGATGCCTTTTTGCGCGAGAGGGGCAGCTATAAGCTGCCCCCCTTTGCGCTGCTTGAAATTTTTATTAATCGTGCTCTATTTTCATTATAGCCACTATCTCTCCCCCATGCACCCCCTTGCGTAAATAACGACAACGATTTGTCTGTGATGCGAAGACGACGATCCCGTTGTCCTTGCAAGTTATTGGGGATCTTATGACCCCATACCGCCGAAGACCGAGACCGCAGGTGTCAAAGCAGGACACTACGCCCCAGCAATGCTGGGGTGCGGTGCCAAGATAATTCCGTGATATTTCGTGCGAAATGGGTAGCTTGAAGCTGCCTATTTTGCGCTCTTTTAATTTTTTACTCGCAATACGAAATATCTTTACTATAGGGACAATCGCCAGCATACATGTCCCCACCCTGCGCGATGATGATGACCACATCGTCATTGTCATCAGTCGTTGTGCGTGCTATGACCCTGAATGACCACAGAACCCGAAGAACGCGCGCGCCGATCCAACAAGTAGCACACCACACCCGGCGTAGCTCGGGTGTAGCGGTACGCCCGTCCCGGAATCTTGCGACGATCAGCCGGATAAGGGACTGACCCAGTTTCCGTGTTCTCTAGAGCACGGCACCTAGCTGGGGCACTCGCCATTCATGGGCCTTCCTTCAATAGCACTTCCTTTCCTATTGCAAATGCAGAATGTAGTACCTCTCCCTACAATTTTTTGCCCATAAAGTTTGACTTTGTGCTTGATTGTGAACTTAGATTTTGGTCACATTTGGAGATCATGTTAGTTTTACAATACTATTTAAGAGGAAATTTGACTTCATTACACGCGCTGAGGGTGTTTTTAGCATTGCTGAGACCACAGAAGCTCTATAAATACACATATCATCCATACAGTTTAGAAGTAGGAGAGATCCTTCCCTAGGTCATGAAGATAAACAAATTGCTGCATGCTGGGCTCGATCGACTATATTGCCAGTGGTCTTCTATTGCAGCTGGCCCACTTTTGACTGGTCATATGCTCGGATATTTACGGCTGTTTGTCTGATTTTTCAGGATCCCTGAGTCACCAGGGCTTCCTCTGTCTCAATGAGTCTGAAGATGTTCAGGATGCATTGATGACTTATGGTGGGTATGAGGAGTTGAAAGAGATTTATTGGAAGTATAGTCCTACACAGTGTGCAGTACTGCATCTGTGTGTGGATCAACTTGGATGGCAGATGATTTGATACAGAGCCCTCCCTTTGGAGGAAAACTAAAAAAGAGATTGGATTATATTTTACAAGGAAAAAATGAATATAGAAGTTAATGCAATACATTTATGTATAATTGCTTATGTAATTATATACCTGCTTGTTAAGGGTGGTTCGTAGTACGAGGAGTCGATTATGTAATCGGGTCGAGTACGAGCGAGTCCCTTAAGACGATGGATGAGGAGTCGCGGCGCGAGGATTACATAAGGTTGTGAAAGACAAGTACATGAGAGGAGCGAGGTGGAAGACTAATTCTCAAGGAGACTTAACACAAGAGAGGACTTCATGAGAGATGAAAGGCTAGTTGTGAGAATGAGAGTTCAATCAAAGACAATATATTCTTGATCTTCTAAGGAGCTGGAGTACAAGCAGTAGCTACTTATATGCTAAGATTAAGGGAGGATTGGTAAGGAGATTATTAAGGAAGGTGGAGGTGGATATGCAGCACTTATGTGGCAAGGCTGCAAGGTCATGTGATGTGCTCATGTATGAGGTTACGAGTACATATGAATCTCTATATATGGTTGCTTATGTAAGATGTCTATAGATGGTAGCTTATGTAAGATTTGTATATGTGGCTGCTTGTATCCATATATGCACAGCCACTCCTGGCTTCCAGGCCTCCTGGCCCAAGTGTCTTCTGAGAACTTCTGAGCCTTCAGAGATACACCCAATCTTCAGAGGAAATCATTTCTCCTGATGTATCCATGGAGCAGGAGAGAAAACAATTCATCTGGAACTGGAGTTGGGGATCAGGATGGCAGCCCAAGAGAGCATAGGAACTATGGATGCTGTGGTTCAGGTTTAAACCTGTGGAACCTGAGTTTAAACCTGAACCTGGCCCAGGTCAGGTTTCATTTCATTTTCTTCAGGTCAGGTTCAGGTTTTGCCCTTGCCCTGAATCCAAAAACCAGTCTCAAACCAGGTTTAAACCTGAACCTGAAAGGTAGGGTGTAGGTTCCATTCCATGTACATTGACCATTATTCTGGCACCAAATCTGGCAATATACAGATGTATAGTTCTGAAGTCAGAAGTCACATGACAGAGTGTAGTGACTAAATACCATCTCCAGAAGATGTGTGAGCAGTAAATTGAAGTGAAAGGGGGCTAGGAAGGAGAGGAGGATCTAAAGCAGGATGTAAAGGGAGTGGCAGAGGCAGAGACTTGAGCAAGGGTCTAGATATTCTGTAGTCCCCCCTGAAAATGTTGGCTTCTCCCATACCTCAGGTTTCAGGTTTAAACTGGGTTTAAACCCAAACCTGACCTGAATGGAACTGAACCTCAGGTCAGGTTCAGGTTTTTCCCTCATGGGTGATTTTGGAACCTGGTCAGGTTTAGGTTTTGCCCAAATTGGGCAAAACCTGACCAAAACCTGACTGTGGCAACCATAATAGGAACATACCTTGACTCATTCCATTCATGAACTTCACACAAGGTTGGTTTGGAACTGTAATTTCATCCATCCATCAAAACTTGGTGCCATTATATGACAGGAAATAGAAGTTTTTGAGATCAGAAAGCATCACATAGACAGGGGGTTGTGGATCAAAATCTCTGTTATGGTTCAGCTGGATTGCAGCTTGATTGAGATAATTAGATGTTGCAAATGATCCAATGAATAAAAAAAAACTCTTACAAACTACCTTGAGGAGAATTTGGGCATAATAATCCCTTTCATCCTTAGTTGTGAACTTCATCTGGATGATGAAGAGGATCAAGTTGTTGAACAGGAACACTTCATGTTTGACTTCACCACCAGAATTTTCTGGGGTTGAAGGCATTGGGTTTTCAGGTCTGTTGACAAGGCATCCATTGAAGAGTGAACAGACTGGGAAGAGTTAGAGGTGGAGACATAGGAGGAAGTCAGGCTACAAACTGCCTCCAATACATGCATTCATGCCTCTTCTCATTCATGATTCTCTGGCTCTTGGTAGACATCAATTCATGGTGAAAGGATGGTGGAAGGATAGCCTGAGGTATTGTGGAGATCTCAAGCTGAGACATGCCATAGTTGCCTCTCAGACCAAGAGAAGGAACAATGGACCCCCACTGGGCAGCCAAGAACAAAGCACTCTTGTTCTCCAGCCTCAGGAGAGTTTCTAGTGTCATGCCTGGGTTGTGAACAATATGGAGAATCCCCCATCCCAGTAGATCATTGCCACCCTCATTAAATAGTGGTTGAAGTAGCTCCTTCATTGGATCAATAATGGCTCAAGGTCATCATCAGCCTGCTGTTTTCTTTTACTCATCTCAAGGTGTGGGCAGTGGGGACAATTACAAGGGATGAGAGAGAGTCATGTGGGAGGCATTGGAAGCATGAATCATGTAATTTAGGAGGAATCTAAGTTAAGATAGGGGGTGACTCTGTCCTAATCTGTAAAGTGCCATTTTTGGCCCAAGGTGTTGATTGAGGGGCATTCAGAGATCAGACCTTTGACAGATTTTGTGCCAACCCCTGAAACTTCTGGTGGGGAAGTCAAACACAAAGTCTTCCTGTTCAGCAATCTCATCCTTTTCATCATCAAGATGAATTCATTGGTCAGATTGGCAAGAATTAGTGTGCAAGTACTTTCATTCTGTGGATCATACAGTACATCTGACTGTCTACCCCCAGTTACCATCAAGCTGAATCATAACTGAGTTTTTAGTCAACAAGCCCCTGTCTATGCAATGCTTTCTGATTTCAACAATTTCATTTTCCTGTCATAAGAAGGCACTAATCTTCAACATATGGCTGAGATTAGGGTTCCTCAGGCACCCCATGTGGAATTTATGTATGGAATGACTCAAGGTACATGCCCATGTTCCCTCAGCCATCTATCACAGTCCTAACCAATAAGTCCCAGATATATTATTTTCACTCCTGCTGAATGGATGTATTGGGATATTGGCAGTGGTGGAAAAGTAGTCTATGATATATGGCAAAGCAGGTGATGTACATCTATATCTATGGTTCAAAGACATTCATACTTCTAACTGTCTGGTATATTCAGAGTTCCAAACACAACAGTTTCTCTGCCAGTTTCACTTGTAAAAACTTAATTTCATTTCCTATTTCCCACATCTTCATTAGCTCTACCTTGTACAGTGTTCTCATCTCAGCAGCAAAAATTGTACACCCAGATGGCAGCTTGATGCCCAATGCAACCACAAGGAGGAATGCTCCACATATGCTTTCCCTTGGGTTAATCCACCTACTACAATGTTCACAAGTAGACATATATACAATGTGAGTTGTGGAAATGGAACCCACATCCCTACATGACAGTTCCTTACAATGATGGAACTAACCCACCCATGCATATTTTTGAAATCCCCATATGTGGCTCCTGGGATCTACTGAGTTTACAGTCCACATTGCCCACAATTGATCAGTATCACAACATCCTCTCACTGTCTGCTGATCAAACTATCACCTATCTACAGGGCTATGGTGGGCATACCAATGGCTCTGACATTGAACTGCACCAGCAACTTGGGGTATTACTTGGGGCACATGTCATTGCCAGTTCTCAATAACTACAATTGACAATGGGGACACTAAGTTATGTTGCCCAGAGTACTTGTCAGTGGATGCATGATATCCATTTGAGAATGCAAACAGGTGGTTGGGTTGGGTCATCCCTATTACTGAATCTGTTCTGTCTGGTTCCATTTGTCAATTGTAGAAGAGGCTTAGAAGACACTGAAATGCAATTGAGAATAAGGCTTACACATATTTATGCTTGCCAGTCAGATTTTGGTTTGGTTCCAGATTGGTCTGGTTTTGATCTGAACCCAGTTTAAACCTGATCAAGTATGCTGGCAATGTTGGGAACTGACAAGGGTCAAGAAAATTCTAAGAAAAACATTGGGTATTACAGGCAGAGTTTTATAGAATCAAACCTACATCTATGTACCTTTCAGATTCAGGCATGGGTTTAAACCTGAACCACAGCATCCATATGCATCTTATCCTCCTGTCTGCATCAATCAGCTACTGGTGCACACCATCTAATTGCATCACAACTTGCTGGTTCTGTTCCATTTGCTACTGTACCCCATCCAGTTGTGCAATCATTTGTCCTTGGTTCTGTTGCAACATTTCTTGCATTGCATTGAGTTGGTTTTGCAAAGTGCCTTGGCTGCATGAAGCTCTGAATACAACTATATACTGCAGCAGATCAATATACCTTGATTAGCCTCCATTGCAGCAAGGTGCTTCACACTCATACACAAGAGCATGCAATACATCATTGTAAATGCTGGGTTGCCCAATGTGTTGCTCTATAAAAACAAACCAATAGGCATGAGAAGTTAAATGTGGTGGGGTGTAAACACTTATGATCACTTCATGTGTACTGTATACATCATCCAAAGTGTGAGGATTCAGAGGGGGAGGAGAACCACAAGAGGATTTGTGGACCATGTACAGTATGCAAGCTGGAGATCATAGTTTCCAACCAGACACGAGTGTGAGGAATCAGCAATTGTGAAACCAGGACAGGTGATGATGTTGGGAAAAATCATGAGGAATTGTGGGTAGAAGCTTGAAATGTTTTTTGGCATGAGTGTTAATATGACAAGGATGAGTAGTTTTACAGTTTGGGCTATGGGAAAAGGAAGAGTGCCAAGGGAGGAGAATAGAGATTCTGTGAGCTTCAAGGAGGGGATGGTCAATTATGAACTAATCCTCTAGCATTAAAAATAGCGGATTTGATCCCAGAATCATGGGGCTGGTGACTCCACAGTCAGTGCACAAATTACTACCTTTTGATTCCAGAGTCATGTGACTTCTGACCCTGGAATCACAGTAACATGTGCAAATTAGTGGATTTGATTCCAGAATTGAATGTATGGAAAGATGATATAGCACAGGAACAAGGATCAATGTACATGGAATAGACTCTACACCCTACCTCAGGTTTAAACCTGGTTTCAGGCTGATTTTTGAATTCAGGACAAGGGCAACACCTAAGGAAAACCAGATGAAACCTGACCCCAATGGAACCTAACTTGAGTCAGGTAGAGGTTTAAACTTGAACAATAGCATCCATACAAGTATCCCACCCCTCAGTCTTTAGCAGATCTCCCTCTAGTGGCAGCCTGGTACTAATATCTGGTCAATGATAGTACTTGGGTGATGACTTAGTGAATCATGAAACATATTCAGCCCTTGAGGATTCAGATAGAACACAGTTAACTAGCTATGTTCCATTGGTTGCTTGTTGAGATTATCAGTTGTAGTCTATCCCCTGTCCTCTGGACCTTCAAGTTATACAGTATATCTGTGATGTCATACTGCCCCTCATGTTCCCCCCTATTTCTGAGAAATGGGTGTCTTGAAGTTGTCTCACACCAACAGATACACCCACAACCAGAATAGTTCTCAAGTGGCATGGTATCAACTGTGCAGATATTGTCCATTTTGCTCAGGCACTTGGAATCCAAGTTGTAGATTGGTATATAAAAATGCAGGAACATACTGCCATGTCCACTGTATCTTAATATCTCAGTAGTTTGCCAAAGGCACTACTCAAGCCAGAAGGCCACTTGCTCACATCCAAATTGTTCAGCCCACCCAACAGTCAATCAGCACATCGTATACACCAGATTTGCTTTGCAAACCACATAAACATAAGCCAGGGTAATGATTACCAGAGAAACAATGAGTGGAATGAATCACTAGTGGCGCCTCTGACAGACACAAAATGCGGATGCAGATGCGCAAATCCCCGCGGAGACGCTTATGATGAGTGTACTACATTACGACTCTCCACGTCAGTGAACCATTCTATTTCACGACCCCCCGTCATACTCAACCGTCTTGTCAAGTACCGGTCTATGCACTGGATTGGGCAAAGACGCCCGGGACGGGTCCCTTCTCCCATCTTCCGCGTTCTTCCTACCGCCTCGCGCTCGGCTCCTTCACGGACGACTTCCGAAATCGCATTAGCATCGTGGGCCTCCCTGACGAGCGTGCCTTTCAAGATAATGTGAACATGGACGATCCCTATGGGAGCCCACACCCTCTGGCAGCAGGTGATGAGTCCAATTTTGTGCTGCTCGCTGATGCGCTCCATGGCTACCCCGTCACCAAGATTGCCTGGGAGCCGGCGAGCACGTTTCGAGAGCCGTGGAAAGATCATAGCACAGAGTTGTTGACGTCTACGGGCGATGCACTGAGGATATGGGAGTTCTCTCAAGTGGAGGAGAAACCTAACCTATATGTAGGTCGACATGCCGGTGGGACGACAGGGAAACTCGCTCAGAAGATTGCACTATCGAGTGTAAGAAGCCTATCCCGCCTACTTGATCGTTTGTGTGGTACTGATCGCGCTGATTCCACATTCGTCCCATAAGGCAGTCCAAAAACCCAAACCCAACAACAGCCCCTCTGACATCCTTCTCGTGGAACACTGTCAGCCCCAATCTCGTCGTCACGTCCTCAATCGACACTACCTGCACCGTCTGGGACCTCTCCGCCTCCACTGCCGTCACGCAGCTCATTGCGCACGATCGCGAAGTATATGATGTTGCCTGGGCCCCAGGCTCCGTTGACTCCTTCGTATCCGTTGGCGCCGACGGCTCCCTACGCGCATTCGACCTCCGCAGCCTCGAACACTCAACAATCTTGTATGAAACACCCTCCAGGTCGAAACCAATAACGAATCCCACTCCAGGGCGGGGTAATGGGAGTGGCAACGTTGCGGCATCAGCAGTGGGACCTCCGGGTGGGACAGCCAGTCTACTCAGAATCGCATTCAATCCTCTGGATGCGAATTTCCTCGCCACATTCCACTCCGATTCGCCAGACGTGCAGATCCTCGATATGCGTAGCCCCGGAAGACCGGTTGTGGAATTGAAAGGACATCGCGGGGCCATCACTTCAATAGGGTGGGGCTCTCAAGAGAGTGCGACGATCGCGTCAGCAGGTATGTGACGAAACTAACGACTATCATCATGGAAAATGAAACATCTAACGTTCTGAATTTTAATAAACCTTAAACACAATTATAGGGGACGACTGCCAACTTCTCGTATGGGACCTCAGTACGGGATACCTTGCCCCGCGCACATCTGGTACGCACGGCCGCTCCCCGCATCCCGAGTCGCAGATGCAACCTACACGCGCAGTGACGGAGCCACTCCTGGCATACACCGCTCAGAGTGAGATCAATAATATAGCGTGGTCCCCGCCAATAGTTGGTGGTGAAGCGACGCGATATCGCGATGGTGGAGGGGCAGCCCATGGAGAATGGATCGCATATGCGGCGGGGAGGACTGTTAAGGCCTTGAAGGTCTGATGCCGTGAAGCTCTTTGAACCATAGCCCTGCGAGTGCAGATCATTGCATCCTTGGCAAAAAAAGGGAGGATGGGATCGGGGCGGGCCCACGCATTTTCAGATGATCCGCGTCCCGCTGACACGCTATGTATATTATTGTATGATGCGATGTACTGTAACACTAGCAGAAGTGGAAAAGTAAAATCCATCCGTCAGAGCATAGTGCAATGAAGCAATGACCAGAGAAGCGTATGCACTAAGGCCTTTGAGAGCAATCCCCTCGCTGTCACCTCCCATGTCACAAACCTTCGCTCACCACCACTATGGAACATCACATAGTGTTGGCCTACTGTACATCATATCTACAACCACGCCCTGTAGACGCAAACTCGGTCGAACATATACATGAATCCAATGTGGGGTATAATGGTCCTTTTTGCGTCTGTTATACATGCAACACGGGTGTCTAATAACTAATTATAGAGTCATTATCCGCAAGAAACGGCCTATGGAACCACCACCAAAGAGGAGCCAAACGTTCAGTCGGGATACATGTGAAAAGCAATGCTCCGAGAGAAAGGGATCACTCACGTATACTCATAATCATGCCTCCGAACCGCAGACGACATCCACTCTTCGTCTACATCCTCAAGTACATGACCAGGTCCCCCAGCAAAGGACACTGGTTAGGCCGCCATAAAACCCAGAAGGATTGTCATTAAAGCTGAGCATTTTGGGTGCGACTGGTATGTAGGATTACTCACATAAGACGGGAAGCAGGACGAGACCGTGCAGTGCACCAAGAACGATGAGGGAGAGCCACATCCTGAAGAAATATATCTACAAGAGAAATATATCAGAATGGAACATGTAGACAGCACACATCATATTTGGGTTACTCTACTTCGAGCAAACGAGACTGAGCCCATGCAAGAACCGCAATGCCTATAAGCTTGGTGAACGTGATGCCCAACAAAACCTAGCTGGACTGTGAGTATTCCACATGCATTGAAGATCAAAGGGAGCGTGCTCACGGAAGGCCCAACGTCGACGAGAACCGAAAAGACGCGTTCGTCGCGATCTTTCTGTCCTCCTGGGCCATCCCCATCTGATATAAGCCCAGCCGAGCCCCCTGCGTTGACATATCCCCGCGCAATATGGCTGCAGAACTCAACTGCTATGCCTAGGGAGATGACGAGGTTGACAAGACTTATTGCATTTAGGCTGTTAATCATGGGAATGCCCAAGCTCAGATTAGAATCCCGCTCTGTCCTCAGAATGTGATGCCTAACCTTATTGACCAAGCCCCCATGACGCCCATGACACTGAGGACAGTAAGACCGACGACTCCAGTGACGATCATGCCCGTCCTCCAGGACCCGAGCATAACGGAAGTAACGAGAAGGACCGCTGCAAGTCCTAGTCCCAAGATCTCCTGAGTGATTCCCACGATGTAGGAATACTGCTCAAAGAAGACATGGAAGCCTGAATACGGAAAGACTTTCGCTCCTGTTCGCTCTGAGAGGTCATCCGCAATTCGATGAGCTGCCCCATACGCGTTGATAAAATCGGCTTGGGTGCGCAGGGGAGAGTGATACGTGCGGAAGTGCGAGGCAATAACCGTGTTGTTCTGGTCTGATGAGAGTGCAGTACCGTACGCCTGTCGACCTCCCAATGGACACTCATCATTGGCGTCGGAGAGAAGCCATTGGCCAAGGAAACGATTGAACTCGTCACCTTGTGGCAGGCCGTCCATGGTTATGTTCCAAGGAGGCTCTCGACCAGCCAAGCAAGGCCGACAAAGTCGCTCGGGATCCGCGGGCTGGCAAAACGACACAGGGTCGTCCTTCCTCACGCGACAGCAAGTATCCAAGTCAGGATTAAGCCAATAAAGGAAATCGTCAATCCAAACTGCAGGAGGCTGTGTGATGAACGAAGACTCAGGACGCTTTCGTTCAGCCTCGAGCACGTTTCCGATTGAGAATTCCTCGCACGTGGTAAAACGCGAGCACAAGCTGCGTTGATTACTCCGCTTTGATGGGTCGATATCCGACACCACGAAATATACAGGTGGCCCGACGTCCAAGAACATCTCCACGGCATCAAAATATCTACAGAATTAGTAAACGCGGTCAACACCTGCCCCTTCTTCACATGGGAGGGTACTTCACAGGATAAGATAGGAATCCACGGGCACGGCGAGTCGTTGATCTAGATAGAAACACTCAGAATTATTGTGGACGCACTGCAAACAGAATCCTACACACCCAATCCTAGTTCAATATGCTGTACTGAGATAATGGAAAGCACCATTATAGCTCCGAACAGCGCTAAAACGATGCCCTTCACGGTGGATTGAAGTAGCACGGGTGCATACGCACGACGGAAGAAACGGGTTAGCACGCCACCAGGGCTCTGGGAAGCATTATCGGGGAGCACGATACGTGATGGAATCTTGATGCAAGGAAAACAGTCCACGCGATTGCTCTATCGAGAAGATATTAACTTACGCTGGCTAAGCTTTCAATAGAAATAGCAATGTACCTCCGCGCGGCGTAAGTCCAATGTCATAGCACTGACGAATACCGTGGTTTGGAGAAGTGCATTCAACAGAACGCTCAGAGCAGCATACAACGCAAAATTGCGAACAGCGGGCATGGGCACCAAAGCACCTAGCCCAAACGCAAAAGTTTGGGTGCCTGCACTCATTAATACCGAAGGTCCTATCTTGGCTATGGCCCTCGCAACTCGTTCTTCGGCCGAAAGATAGGCGGGTCCGGAATCAGCTTCCGCAGAATCCATATTGGATCCAAAGGGAGATCGGCGTTGTGGTGGAGACATAGGGGTCGCCATACTAGCGCTAGGGAGGATGGCAGATGCGTTGGGACCATGAGAGGAATTTTGTCGATCGAGTTCACCAAGCAAAAGAAAGACGTTGTCGACGCCAACGGCGAGAACGAGGAACGGAATGGCTTCAGCAATGACCAAAGTCATTTTCACCCCAAGATAGGAGAATATTCCAACAGAGGAAGCGACGGATATCATCACAAGGAGGAGTCCGACTGAACCCAGGACCACTTTTGAACCGACGAAAACCCGGCGAAGAAGACCTTGACCACCACGATATGAGGTGCCCGATGAAGCGGAGGGCATTGGTCCCGAGCGAGAACGAGTAAACCAACTTCGGATGACTGCAATGTATCCTGACCCCGGCCTATCCTCACCATCACCTCTTCCCAAGGTGAAGGAAACATAGAAGAACATGAACAGATACGATAATACAACGGTCTTGACGTCGGTGTTGCTGCTTTTGTTCAGTTCTTCTTCGAGGGAAACACCAGTCGTGAACAGAATCTGGACCCCGGCCTCGGCTGGAGCTTGGCTACTCAGGGATTCGAGATATCCCCGCAGTTCCACCTCCCATTCCTCTACTTTGGACCGCCTTGAACTCTGCATCGAGTCAGAGACAACATAAGTTATCACGAGCGACCGAGCATCAAGCCACCTGGATGGTGCAGATGAGTTGGGAATGCCTCCAAGAATATATTCTGGTCTGATAGGTTGCCCGAAGTCTGGCAAGCATTCCGCTGGCGCATTGGCACAGTGCACGATACGAGATGCCCATGTGTCCGCGTTGTATTTCTCGAGGTCATTTCCGAGCCACGCCGTAATAGACTGCACCACACATGATCCATCCGGACCGGAGGGCTTCAAACATACGTCCTCCAAGCCGTATCCATGTTCACGAGATCGTAATGATCGAATGTTGCTCTCAACTTGGAGCCACCATTGCAACAAATCATAGGACAGCACGGGGTGATCCGACCACTGATCACCAGGGTTAGCTGTGCTGCGCATCCCGGGTGCATGAGGAGTTGAGGCAGAGGAAGTGACGAATATTTGTTCAAAACGATAGGCTGGCCCAAAATGCTGATCAAAGAACTCTTTCTGGACCCTGCTCTCTGAGGATGGCGACACCCACAATCGAACAGGATCTTTTTCGATGTCAAAGAACTTCCACCCCCCATTCGAAAAGGCAATGAAGGTGAAAGCAACAAAGAATGTTACCAAGGGACTGGTGGCGGATGCATATCCCACGCGATAGAAGAATCGGCGGAGGAGGGTGCTCAATCGGTCCTGTCTTGGGTGGAATCCCTCGTGATCTAGAAGGGAAACCCCTCTCCCCAAGCTTTGTCGTGTGTCCGACGCACTGTCATCGTAATATGTCGCGAGCGACGTCGCGCCCACTAAACCAGACGATGGTGTATCATTCCCGTTAGAGAGGGCAATACGTCCCAGCTGATTTCTCCTCTTCTTCATGTTCAAGACTATTCCATAACCCCCAGCAAACCCAGTCACCGCGAAGGCGTATACTACGATGAGGATAAAACTCAAGCAAGAGAGCAACCCAATATGGCATGCAGGAGTAGTGGGGGGAGGAATCTCAGGCAGTATTGGGCACACAGAGGGGCAGTCGGTGCAGGCACATCGACTCGATAACTCTGTATCCGCACACGACCGAGGAAATGGATTGAAGGGTGTTAGATCTGGGGAGGTTGACACATTCGGAAAGTTAATCTGGAATGGACTTCCGAGCGGCGGTCTAACATCCCCCAAGTACTTCAGGAATTGGGGGTAGGTTGTGGCACCTGGTGAATTATTTGGTGTCGGAAAATTCGTGCGTTATCGAGCTAGCCTACCTCCACCTAGAAAGTCCATCGCATATCCATTCGTTGAACCGAATTTAATGTCTCGGCAACTACCAAAAAACCCTTGGCCGAATCGAGACCCAACGTGAAATGCGACGGTCTTGACCGCTGTTTGGGAACTGCGGGTCTTCTGAGTGGATGAGACATTCAAGAATGTTCCCTGCCGCGGAGAGCAGGTAAACGAGCAAAAGAAATCGCGGAAGTTATTGCGACAGGCAGGACATGAGCGTATAAGAGCATCCGCTTCCTGTAAGGTGGTTTGCAGGGTTGCGACTTGGTCCACTGTGCAACACACTGGTCCTTCGGTGAAATCAGGGCCGCATACTGTGGTTAGTTTAGTCCTGAAGGCAACTGTGTCTGGCTAGTGTTAATGTCTTGGTATTAGCATAACAGGCCAATCTACGTGATGCTCGACGCACTTCAATCGCAGGGCCATTATATGCGCAAGGGAGCTCTGTCCCATGCCCGGCACTCCCACAGGAGCCGCGCATGGCACAATGCCCGGACATCTTGCTCACGACAGGCCAAGTAGTGTTTACTTGAGAATTGAGATACCAAACAGATGTAAAATGTGCGGCGGTTGCCGGCTATTTGGGGGTTCTCTGGGATGCACAGACACGATGAAAGCGAGCGACTTCGCCGGTCAATCAAAGGTGGGTACTTACGTTCGACCCGGAAGGAACTGTCACTGAGTTTATGCACTTTTCAGAAAACAATCTCTTTTTGGTTCGTCGTATACTGGCCCGAATAGGGGATATGCGCAACACAGATCCAGGACATGGTCGCTACACGTCCTTGGCTTGGGCTGCCGTTTGTGCGCACGAGGAAATATATGGCTACTTACTTGGATGTGGCCACGACGATGACGAACTGAGTCGGGTGTGCCAAAAAGTGGAATCGTTCGACGCGTTGGCGTTGACCTAATTTCATACAGGACGCAGAAAACAATACTATTCTAATCTTATTGGCCGGACTCCCTCTAGACTATCTCAACCCAAATCATATGCCCTCGCCTCGGAATGAGCAGGCCGAAGGCTCCGCCATACGGATGGCACAGGCATATTATCAACGTTTTCCCTTTCTCATCGACTGGTCGAATGTCCAAGGAAAAACCGCGCTACACGTTGCAGCATTGAAGGGGAATGATGATTTTGCTCGGGTTTGTGGTTGGAAATCCCTGACACCATACTTCAAATACAAATTCCTTCCACCTCCAGATGCTCTGTGATCTAGATGCCGATTTCGACCTCCCGGACGTTGAAGGGAATACGCCGTTGCACTAGTAAGTATGTATTGTGCCGTTTCCAGCTGCCGCTCCTGATCGGGATGTCCTTAGTGCCAGTGCCTGGGGTCATATACCTGTATGTATTCGGCATTTGGGGGAATAATGCCATTGACCTATGTTTTGGACATCAGATCGTACAGCTCCTGATTGAGAGGGGGTGCCAATTTGCTGCCAAAAACAATGAGGGATTTACTGCGTCCGATTATGCGTATTCGTTAGTCATTTCACTTCTGCCCCAATTTTCTTGTGCTCAAAGCGCCTAACCTCAGGCACCATACCATGGCCACCTTACAAGAAACTGCGAGGCTCCAGTTTGAGAATAATAAGGTGTGTATCTGGCCCGCTTCACTTTAGGAACTTCTCTCAATTTGGTAACATAGCGGGCGCGACGGGTCATCTACGCGCAAGCCGCTAGTCGTGGAAATGAATTGCGCCAGCGAAAGGAACCAGGACGCTCTTCCGAAGACGCGACAGATTCAAATCCCAAGCCAAGTTTAAATAGACTTAGAAGCGGATCGGGCACGAGCACGTCTGACAGTACCACTGATTTTGAGACGCCAAGCACTTCAACATTCTTGAAAGGGTCTACGAATAGACCACATCAGTCTTCTCTCTCTTCTTCGAATTCCTCACAGCCTTCTGTGTCGTCGACCCATACGTCACGTAGTGCTCAAATGAAACCCTCTTCCTCACCATTGTCACCTCCCACTTTATCGAAGGACACGCCGCCCCTCCCTCCAAAAGATGCCACACCGCGCATATCTCCCTCTCACTCCATGCAGCAGCTTTCCTCTCCGACTATAACATTTCCATCGGTGACACCGCCTCGCCGTAACCCATCCATAGAATCCGCGCTATCCCCAGTCGTATCACGCATGCGAAAACGCGATGCGGACGCCATAGCCCAGTATATGTCACGGAATCGGACTCTATCTGGGGGGGATCACACCAGTTCCGCAACATCATCGACGCGCTCCGTCAGCCCAGTCGAATCCAGAACAAAGTTAGTCGGGCGGTCAGCCCTGCGGCCGTCCGTCTCCGCTGCCGCACTCCGCATGCCTGAGGAGACGTCAAAGGACGAAATCTCGGCGTCTCCTGGCCAGTTGAGGTTCCGTTCCACCACTATCGATCTTCCTGGTCCCCCGGAAGCGAACCCGCGAGTGACCGTCGGCCTGAGCTCCCGGGAACGATTGCGGCCGCGAGAAACACCTAGCTCAGGCGTTGATACGGGTGGTAGCACGGCACGACGCAGAGTCTGATGATTGTTTTACCGCTTTGAATATTGCTCTCTCTCTCTCTTGCCACATTCTAGCCCCTCCTGCTTGTCGTCGTGTGTTTACGGACATTCTTCTGCGTATTCCGTCCGTAGTTGTATCCTCACTGTATCCCGCCCCCTATCGATGCATGTAGTAATCTATATGTCACCTGACTCCTGTCAAGTTGGCCGCAACGTGCCATTTGGTTAACTCATG
Source organism: Hydnum rufescens UP504 (assembly GCA_014904985.1). Lineage (NCBI taxonomy): Eukaryota > Fungi > Basidiomycota > Agaricomycetes > Cantharellales > Hydnaceae > Hydnum > Hydnum rufescens. Next base: position 61,564 of record MU128974.1, on the reverse strand, counting down.
GAGGTTGACTTTGCCAGTGACGAGGACCCGACCTCGCAGGTACCGTCACATCCTTCACGGTGGGGAGGCCCTTCTCATCCCGTAATCCGGCCAGATTCCGTGGCCAGCGGGTCGCAGATCGCAGCCGAGCTCTCCCGAGCCACAGGGATTTCGCGCCCCCCTCCCCATCATCCGTACCGAATCCATCCCGTCCGAAAGCGATGGTCCGGCTGCACCCCCTGGACCCAACAGACGCCGTGGATCCAGAGGAACTGAGGACGGCCGAGCTGCCAAAAAACACATGTCTACCATGGACCTCGTCGCCTTGAGCATTTCTATGGCCGGAGCACAAATAATTTGGACCATGGAACTTGGGTAAGGTGAAATTGACACAGGTCGTGCCAGAATATAATTTCCCAATTTCGCGCTCAGATGGGGAACACCGTTCTTGTTGCAGCTCGGCCTTTCGGAGCAAGCCACAAGTCTCGTCTGGCTTGCAGGACCCATAAGTGGTCTAATCGCACAGCCCTTGATCGGTGAGGCTCATGGCTCTCTAATCCTCCTTTGCGACACAAATTGACATTCGTACCTCAGGGGCTATCTCCGATGTCTCTACTTCCAAATTCCGTCGACGTGCATGGATTCTTGTTTCTACTGCAGTGATTACTATCGGTGTGTCCATGTGTAACAAGCACGGCACTTTCTATTTACGAGAGCCCTAGTCTCCTTAACTCTCGCATTCGCACTCCAAATATCTGCATTCTTGGTTGATACTTTTGGTGGCGGAGTTGGCGATTGGGATCCGGTTCGAAATGATACAGTAGGGAGATTCCCTATGCCTAACATTGATAGCACATTACCTTTTTCGGATATCCGCTTCAAACAGGTCAAGGGTATTGCACTCTTGTTGTCAATCGTCTGTTTCTACTTTTTGGATTTTGCTCTCAACGTGAGATATTTTCCCCTATTTCCTCCTCTACAGCCGTGTGGTTTTCTCATGGCCGCTGAACGCGTAGGCCCTGCAAGCCTCCTTGCGTAATCTCCTCCTGGACATCACGCCTGCCGATCAACTGGCTGTGAGTTCGTTTCCTATTCGTGTTTGGGTCCCCTTTGAACCTTCCACCCCCTCCTCAGGAAGCTAATGCATGGCATGGGCGAATGACTCATGCTGGAAATGTTATTGGCTTCGGCATTGGTGACGAAGCTTGTATTCTATGAGTCCTGCTGGTGTGTTGTATTCACGAATCCATCTCCATGCAGGGTTTCTCAATCTTGCCGATTGGAAAATACTTCGCTTCATTGGTGGCAGTCAGTTCCGTAAAGTATGTGTACTCAGTCTGGCCGTCCTTTTATTCTGTGTTGGCTGGACGTGCTGGTGAGTGACGAAGCTGGCTATCCTCTATGTGCTATACCAACACCGAGATCCCCCAGGACGCAAGTTGAGCGTGGTGGAGTGAAGGACTTTAGAAATCGCGATGGGTAAGCACCACTTATTTTCTATATTGTCCACGCTCCCTTAATCTTACCATGATGCTCAACAAGGCGCCTCGGCCAAATATTCAAGAACATATATACATCAGTCGTCAACCTTCCAAAGCCAGTCCGTCGAGTCTGCTATGTCCAAGTCTGCGCGTTCATGGGATGGTTCGTGTCTTTGAAGAGGTGTTATGAACTTCGTATATCATTGACTCCTCCTTCAATAGGTTCCCTTTCCTGTTTTATGGGTGAAACCATTCCAACTCTCGTGTTTGGACTAGACTGACCTCCATGTACAGAACTACCTGGATCGGCGAAATCATGGCACGGGAAAGAGGCATCGACCCCCCTGTTGAGGAAGCCACCAGGGCGGGCGACCTCGCAATGTTATTCTACAGCATTGGAATGTATTTCCCATATTGTTCCTCGCATTTGTGCCTTACCGTTTGCGTTATTCAGTGGCAATCTTTGCGGGCACTTTACTACCATGGCTAAATCAACGCGACCGCCGCCTCCTTGCCGAAGAATATGAAGATGAGGATGTGGAACTCGCCCGTGTTCGGGAGGTTGTACGGCAGTGGAAGGCTGAGGCCGCTAGGGAGGGCAGGCCCTGAAGTTGCCGACTATGCCATTCATGCTGCGGAACATCTGGACTGCCGCCCTTGTTCTTTTTGTTCTGATCATGGTCTCGACATTTTTCATTCGGACGGTGTTTCAAGTGTGCAGCTTCTTGACAAGGATGAGATCCATTGCTGATCGACGGTGCGGTTTTGCAGGCTTCAATTGCAATTTCTCTCTTGGGAATCTGTTGGGCTGTGGCATGTTGGATCCCTTTCGCCATTATCATGTCGGTGGGTACTCGACAACTTCTCTTTCAGAGACAGGGCCGTGTCATCGTTTTCCCTGTGTAGTTCCTCCGAGAGATGGAGGAGGTGGCTGAAGAAGAACGACGCACCCGAGCTACGGGTGCTCCCATCAACATTCCCACACGAAATCCTCAAAGGGCGCCCTCGCACCAGAGGGTGGCTTCCGTACCAACCCTCCTACACAAGCATTCAGCCCCGCTCACTGAGCGGACACAACTCATCCGTCGTCATTCCCTCATGGGAGAGACCGGTGTCTTCAGTCACGACCTCCGCTACGTTGGATCCGCACCCATTGCTGGTGGTACGATCTTGGGGATTCATAATCTGGCGATTGTATTCCCTCAATTCTTGGTGCGTTCCCCATAGATATGCATATCCAAGGGCCCGTCGCGTGCTGACCTCTTGATGATGCCATCTTCACCGATTTCTCACCTCAGATCGCCATCATTTCTTCTGCCATCTTCCGAATAGCCGATAAGGGCCCACAACATGATCCTCCATATATCTACTTGGGGAAGAATGGCGTATCGTGGGTTCTACGCGTGGGCGGGATGTTTGCCCTGGTGAGTGCGACAACTGGTTGTTCATCTCCATAGTGACTGACCCTGGAAATTCCAGGTCGGAGTCTTGCTTTCTCGCCGTGTTCCCCCTACGCAGACTGAAAAGAAAATGCGCAGACGACTGGCTGAGATGCAAGAAACCCAGCGAGATACCCCCTGAAGTACCCATTTACGATTTTGATCTCTCCTGCCGCACGCATTGTACACACCTCCACATCGGACACTACTATCTCAGACACTGGCTTGTCTAGCCTTTCTAAGTTTTTCTAGATCGGGCACATCGGTTTTGGCTATCTTGGCTTTGCATTCGAACGTGTATCAATACATGATTACATACACATCGTGCAAAATGCTACGTCCCATTCTCTGCTATCTGTTGTGGTGAGGAATCGCGCAGGGATTCCTGTGATCGGTGCAAGGGGTTTGAATAATATAACCTGCGATGCTTGGAACTGAGGTGAAACATCAGGCCCTTGAGGCTGGATCGTAGCGACTAAAACGCTCAACTGATTGCCTGTGGGGTGTTCGCCGTATAGAAAACAAGTATCGAGATTGTTTCAGAGAAACTTTTCTGAAGTTCCGGTTGATCGAGAAGATACTGCAAAGCCCCTTGGACTGTCTGAGTTGTCTACATTCCACGATGGGAGACTTAACAGTCGAGATGAGGATGCAAAACAGAAAGGGACACACTTCTTGGGTTACGTTTGAATGTGACGAGAGCACAGCTCGTTCCGCCAGAAGCCAATACCTCCCATCCAACCTGGTAGTATTCATCTTCCCAAAAGGTAGACCACGCTGTACCTCTCTCCTTGCGATCTAGAAGCCAGCCTCAGCTCAGCAACAGAAAAATAGTAACATTTCTGGACGTACGTTTCCCTCGGGTCTGGGTCAAAGATTCATTCTCGTCTGCGTCGCTATCATCCGACTCCATTCCAATGCTATATAACAACTGGGCTTCGACAAGCGCATCTCTCGGCAACTGCTTCACACCGACAATCAGCCCCGTGGGTTGCAGCCCATATGACTAAATGGAAGAAACACATCAATGAGAGGAGTGTGGCATGGGTAAAGTGTCATAAAACCAGACCTCAGTGGATAGGCGCCAAGCCGCACCGACCGTACCGATATCATTGGCATCAGGCAACCACAAGATAGCCCTCTGCACTGTTTCGCGCCCCAGTCTAGACGGGCCTAGAATTTCGCTCATAGCGGAGGCTATCTTTCTGGTGTGTTGTAGGGCGAGAGCGGTCTCCAGAGAGATGGATCGCGGCGACGGAAAAGTCATACTACCGGGTTGGAGTCCAATCTGCCCTGACACGAACATGCGCTCTCTCACCTGTTAAAAAAGCAATGTATTTGCACGGGTTGCCATAAAAAGATAATAAATATACGCGCTGTGACGCTCTGAGAGTAGGGACCAATGTTTGCAGGTGCCCAGTAACTGAGACTCTGAACGTGTAAAGCGCGTCGATCTTGAAGGTTAGATTGGCTGAATGCAATGATGTCCAACCGAACGCGATTTGGTGGAAGAAGGTCGACGCCCACACACGCGCGAGTTGGGGGACTGGTGCCGAATATTTTATACATCACCGCGTTCAGGTGAGGAAAGTGGTCCATCGACGACAAATAAACATTTACATGGGAGATATGTGATATGTCAAGGAAATGTTCTGCAAGCTTTGCTAATAAAACACATGGGACTCAACCTCCAAGAGAGAAGAGAATACGGGAACGAGAAAGCGTACATTGGGTAATTCTCCAACACCCTGCACATTCGTTTTCGATGGATAAATCAGCCACGTCTTCCACTTGGACATTCGAAATCGACACCCAGCATTCTTGTTTCGATCGGATGCTGTGGTGTTGATTGATTGGCATATTCTGTTCCTTATAATCGGCAAGGATCGTAGGATGGGGAAAGTCAACGGCTGGAGAGGCAGATACGATCATCTGGGAAGAAGGGTCCAATAGTGAAGGTACAATGATTGCAGTATCCATATCACCCTGATCCTTCTCAGCTAAAGTGCCATTCAATATTCTGAGATAGGCAACAGGGCCTATGTCACTGAATGAGTGTATCACAACTTCCGTTTTGTGCCTGCGGAAGCATGAAAAACGTCATCGTGAAGGGAAACCATGGGGAACGCTCACAGTTGTATTCGACGCTTAAACACAGGGCAGTCTAGGGTCAAAGTCTCGTATTCCCCACCCTCCCCACAGATGTGAGAGCCATACAAATCATTCTGAGGACGGAATAGAAGATCTTAAGATTGAGAAAAACCCGAACGAAATTTAAAAAAAAAACAGCTTCGCACAAGGTTTTGTAGCGTGGGCTCCATCTCTTTCAGTGTCATTCCAAGATGTTTCGGGAGGAGTCCAATTCCAGCCACTTTGATTAGGACCGCATCCACTCCGGCACAGATCATCTCTGAGAGAAGCTCCCGTTGATCTCGTTGCCATAGATAGCATAGAACGGTCAACGATAATCTTCGACATCTGTAAGGTCCCCAGATCAAACACTGAGGTGCACAAGAGTTGAATTAGCACTGTACACATGCTCCACGCGGACTCGTTGATAGTTGGATAGTATAGCACCGACAGATACGCCTTCAATTTCGGGATGTTCATCCTTTCAATGCCAGGATCACAAAATTCAGAAATATCATAATGGTAGCTGCCAGATAGACCGACACCTTAACAGTCAATAGTAACTGGTAGAGATCCTCCGTTTCATCGCCAACGATCCCAGAGGAGCTAGATTGGGAGACATTGGCTTTCCTGGACCCGTACTCTGAGCCCTGTGCCAAGGCCGATCCAGCGATAACCCGACGATACAGCGGGACACCTAATGCTTGAGCCACAAGCTCTATGGCGTCCTGGCCCACCGTCTGATACATGTATGAGTCGATCTCCTCTACCCTTTAACTCAATATGATTCCATTTTGGGTAGACCAGAGCGCACCTCTCCCCAGAGCAGGACCTAGTGAAGCGGCAGCCACAAGAACATGGCCATTCTCAGCACAGTGGACGAGATTATAGCAACTGTCCTTTCCGCCAGACAAGAGGGCCACTATATGCATCGACAAACCTTGGCTGCTTGGCTGCTACTCAGATCGGCATCGCGCGACGTGGTATTGGACTTCGGCACTATCCGTGGGTGCTTTGATGCCAAAAATCGTATCTCGCAGTGCCGTCTCTGCGTCGACAGATGCAGTGCCAACTGAAAGTTCTGTTGCCGCCTTGAAGGTGTATTACTGTCTTTGTGGGGAGTTTATTGTGAGTGTTCTCTATCGACAATTGAGTTCTACTTTTCCTGTGTGACTTGACATCCTTCGATAGCTTGTCATAGACAAGGACCTGAAACTTCTGCCCCGCAGAAAGACTGATGGAGCGATAATACTACGTTCTCAGGATGCGGGTTCTGCGAAAGCTCGAGCTTTTAAGTTCAATGTAAATTTGGCCAGTCCGATCTTTGTGCGGCGGTATGCATCACTCTAGCAATTGCCTGTATTTATCCCTGACTTTTTTAACCTCGCATAGGACCCAGGGACATGAACGACAGTATCGATTTCATTGTTCGCAAACACACTCTCTAACAGATTGTAGCAATTGTAGCTGAACGTTTGTTTCAAAGGCACGCGCTGTACACTACCGATAGGCTACCAGATGACACCACCGCCACTAAAATCCGGTCCCTTTGTGTACTTGAATTACGGAGCTGTAACTCAGCAACAAGGGTACGTCCCACCCGAGGCTTTCGACGGAGAGAATGATGCGTACATGGCGCGGGAAGCCCTGAGCCAGCTTGCTGTTGATACCCAAAGCAATGACATTTCCCTCTAATTACTAAGTGCAATGTTCATAGAATGCCATAGTTTTCATTGGGGATCGTTCAGGTTAGCGGGAATCGCCGACTGTCAATGCTCCATGGTCTCTATGAGTTCTTCGAAATATCTAGCGGCGCAGAAGTTTGTCTCATTTGTGAATGCATCGCCGACACCATTTCACGCTGTAAAGAATGCGAGTATCCGTCTCGAGAAGGCTGGATTTATAAAGCTTCTCGAAACAGAGGAGAGCTGGGAGGTGGCGCTGAAAAGGGGGGGACGATTCTATTACACTAGGTCGACGAGTTATTATTCCATCCTTAAAATGACTTCTAACTAGAGAGATGGACCACTCTTAGGAACCAGAGCTCTCTTCTGGCGTTTACCGTACCATCGGGTTTTAAGCCTGGCTCTGGCGTTTCGATCGTCGGAACGCACACTGATTCCCCCAACCTTAGAGTATAGTGGCCCTTTCACCGATCTCTCCACGAGATTGCTGAGTATTACTTGTCTAGATTCGGCCTGTCTCTAAGAAATCACAGTCCGGCTATCTTCAAGTCGCCTGCGAAGTCTACGGCGGTGGGATTTGGCACTCTTGGTTTGACAGAGATCTCTCCATCGCCGGACGTGTTATCGTCACGGACAGTCAAGGAAAATTCAGTTCTCGCCTCGTCAAGATTGACCGCCCTCTGATTCGTATTCCCACCCTCGCAATTCACTTGGACCGTGGTGTGAACGATGGCTTCAAATTCAATCAAGAGACCGAATTCGTACCAATCTTGGGCCTCATAAACGATCAACTGAACGCAAAGCCTGTAGAATCATCCAAAAGTGATAATCCCGCCGTTGGCATTGCACATAACCATCATCCACAGCTGCTCTCAGTTCTTGCTGAAGAACTTTCCGTTGCCGAGGAGCACATCCAAGACTTCGAACTGTGAGACTTCTGCAGTTGTACTCACAACTGATTGGAGTCTAAACCTCGCCCAGATCATTGTACGACACCCAGCCGGCTACCTTAGGGGGCGTGAACGAAGAGTTTGTTTTCTCGCCTCGCCTGGACAATTTGATGTCAACGTAAGGATCGTGTGCATTTCTGGTATGGGTGTGGTCGTTGAAATCCATGGCCAGATTCTGTGCAGTGGAAGCGATTTGTGAGAGCGTCTCTCCCGAAAATTTCGCGAAGGTAGAAGCTTCACGAGCAGGTCAAGTCAATAGTATGTAAACATGGCATTTCTGAAGGCATCGGAGCCCTCGGCTTATTCATTCCCTAACATAGTTATCGCATGTTTCAACCACGAGGAGGTAAATCTTGGGTTCAACTTCGCGATATCATATCTTGACGATATTGAATTTATCAATACTTCAAGGTTGGCTCAGTGTCCAGCTCGGGCGCCGAAAGTTCCCTCATCCCTCAACTACTCGGGCGACTGGCACCCTCGCCAGACCTTCTTGCAAGCTCAGGTATGTCCCAACACTCACAGCGAAGGCGGAAGGAGCGGTCTAATGGTAACTGCCTGTCCTTGCCCTCGCGTTCGGCTGATGTACAGTTGCAAAGTCCTTCCTGATCTCAGCGGATATGGCACATGCTCTCCATCCCTCGTATCCCAGTCGATTCGAAGAGAATCATAAGCCGCGTATGAATGGCGGCGTTGTGATCAAAACAAATGCTAAGCAGCGCTACGCCACTGATGCTGTTGGCACCTTCCTCGTGCGGAAGCTTATAGAGAGGCGGGGAGGAAACGTGCAGCAATACGAAGTGCGGAACGATATGGCTTGTGGGAGCACTATTGGTAGGTCTCCTTTTGAGCTTCAATCTTCAATTCGCTGTTTTCCTGCTTGAAAGCGATTGACGCGTCCTGTATTTCCACACAAAAGGCCCGGCATTATCCAAATTGGGTCTGCGAACAGTCGATGTCGGGACGCCTATGCTCTCCATGCATTCCATTCGCGAGACAGGAGGAAGTGCCGATGTCGATTCGTACATCGCGTTGTTCGGTGCATTTTTCGAGGGGTTTGCAAACTTGGATAAGTCTCTTGCTGTTGATTGATAGGCAGGCTACGTAGTGGCGAGGGATTCTCTGGTACTCATAGTACTCATAGTGGCCGTATATTGCAGGACATCATGGGCAGGCAAACACGCGATTTTTCTTAGCTGTCAACGAACCATATCGGTAATGCATGGATTAAAGAGATATGAAAGCAACGCCCTTGAATGCATAGATGTATAGCACATCACTAAGCCAGAAACAAAAACTTGAACGGATATTAACATCAAAGGGAAGTAGGTACACAAAATACAAACTGCGCTCCGGCCTAGAAATTCAGCTGTAACTAAAATAGATCGGGAAGACATTCTACACACTCGCAACAATTCTGGAAAGAAGAAAAAGTGAGCAACAAACGAAACGTTAGGAAGAGAAGGCTGCCTACTCCTCGGCTTTATTAAGAGCCCCCAACATCTTCACTACTTCTGCTCGTCGCTCAATTACCACGTGACTCTCCTTGAGGAGCTCCTCCAAGACGTCAGGTTTATAAAGCTCTTGCAATAGTTCCTTCTGCAGATTCTCCTTGGAATGATTGACCAGGGTCAGGGAAATCGACTTTGGGACCATATCAATCATCTCGCGTTTGATGATGTTGAAATATGAATGGATGAGGAGTTCTGACAGGGAACGTGAGCAATGATAAACTCAAGCGGAGGTAGAAGACAACCCACTAATGACTTCAGTCTCCATTTGCTCTCGCTCATTCAAAGCCATTTGAGGTCGAATGACTGGTGGGGGCTGTTCCATGGCAGATACAGCAGGCGAAGTCGGAGACTAGTATAAACCTATCATTAGCCCTAGCGCGTCGGCTGCCCAATTCAGGAAGACAAGGGGCGCACAGGGGATCCGGGCCTTCCATTGGTTAAGGCACTACGTTTCTTCGCACCCTTACTCCCAGAGAAAAAGGTCCCAAAAAAGCTTGGTTCGTCTTTGGGAAGTTCGACATCCAGGTCTTTGTTATTGTTAATCTGACCGGGAGCGAGACGACCAGATTTGGGGTCAACAGGTGCTGGGGCTGGCTTATTCGCGTTCATGCGCTCAGTCACAATGGCCATGGCCTGGACCACATGTCAGAACCAGCGAAGTCGGGAGTAAAATAAGTACATAACGCATCACCTTGTGACCATTGAGGAAATCTGGGTGAGTCGTGTTAATGTAGCAAGCCTGCATCCTGTATGCCGTCGTGAGGATGTAGTGTCCAAGACAACAGCTACAGATAAGGAACGCACGCCACCAAGTTTGAAACCAATTTTGTGGTCGGCTCCATAGATCTCCGGAAAAAGTTAATAACGACTGAGTTGAATCGTTTCTCCAGGTCTGGGTAGCGTTTGAATGCTTGCTGGAGATGACAACGTGAGATTAGAAATAATCACGAACACAAAACATCTTAAAAAGGACCGACAATGCGTGGCAGGATCTGCCCTAGTATGCGAATAAGTTCATCGTACACCAATTGACAGCACTTCAAACTTGGTTCCTCTAGTCGGCGAATTTGTTGCTTGACGATCACCTCGAACGCTGTTGTGCCTACAAATAAAGACGGCGTAGAACCCTAGTAGAGGAAATGCGTGTTTGTCTGTGAAATGGAAGATAAACCGGAGAGAGTACGCACAGACGAGTTGTAGAGAATTGTTCGGATATCGCCATCTTTGACTTGATCAAAGGGATCGAAAGATTTTATGGCGGTATTGTATAGCTCATGGAAGACAAAGCCTATCCGAGCGCCACCAGACAGTTCATTCTGCGCCAAGTCTTCTCTGTTGCCATCAATGGCACCACGAAATTCGGCAGCAAATTCGGTTATCGCAGCTAACACCACGCTACCCTACGCGACGAAGTCACAGGTCATCACTATCACCCGACAACTACACAGATGTGACATACCGAGTTATCCGCAACAAGGCCGCCAAGAGACTGCAGTTCCGCAGCGTACTTCTTCTGTTGCTCGCTGATACGAACTTTGATATCGGGCAATGTCGTCCTGATGTGATGCATAAGAATCTACATGGCTTTCATGTCACTGTCGGGGACCATGGCGGTACGTCGTCAGAACATACTAGATTCAATCGTCGGGCGAGATAGGGTGTCCCGCAGTATTGCGCTTTACTGTTGTAGCTGGGGTGGTTCTCAAAGAATGCTCGTTCATGCTCTAGGGCGGAGGTGATAGTCTTTGAAGAGTCAATATCTCGTTGGCCACGATTAACCTACGAGGGAATGTTCAGAGCCAGGAAACATCTAGAGGCGAGCCATACGCACAACCGGGACGTAGCCAAGACGCAGTGGGATAACGCGACCCGCCAAAATTTCAATTACATCTGTCCCTTGATCCCTAGAGGCCCCAGGGGTTCAGATGTGTATGAAATGATTCAGAACCAATACACCTACATCAAATCGACCTTGGTGAGGACGCCGATGGTGCGAGTGCCTTAACAATAGGAGCCGGTTAAAGGCATCTCGTCGGCGAACATGGTTCACTCTCACCTTCTGGGTCAACTTCTCTCGCCATTTTCAACCCATCCGAATTGGCCAGGTCTGTATTCGCAGCAGTAACCGCAAGGATAACGGCGTTTGGACGTGAAATATATTTCATCAGCATGTCCCGGATTTGACGTTCTATATCACGGGGTTGATCGCCCACAGGGACCTAACAAAACATGTCAGACCCATGAGAGAAGGATAGAGATCACTCCACACTTTGGTTAAACCAGGTAAATCGACCAGTGTCAAGGTCAATACTAAACGTGGTGGGGGTTAAGATCCTAATTGCATATTTAGTTTAGGAAACGCTACCATTTGGCGAAAATATGCGAAGGTTGATTGGGACAGGGGAAATACCTGAGCCAAAGTCAACATGAGAGATGAATTTGGACGAAGAGAACCAGCCAAATCATACCGGCATTCCTCCCAGTCTTGGCTTCGGTATCGCGGATAATTTCGCTGCGGATTTTCGAGAAGTCGTAGAACTTTTCCCCTGGAAGATGCAAGAACTCGCCCCATTCGGTGTCGTTTGTCTGCGAGTCACCGGCCTTGGTTTCTGGGGTGAATGAACACTCTCAGATCAAATGCAGAGCCACAGAAGAACAAAAGCGACTCACGTGCGGGCGCTCCAGCACCCTTTGCAGCAGTGATAGGGCGATGTATTAATTGCAAAACCTGTCTTGTGCATCAACGATAGGCACCCCCATCCTTCATTCAGTATATGGCTTACAAGAGGTCTTCGGGTCACAATCCCAGTGCCTCGAGGTAAAAAATCCCTCCCTACAAGATTCTGGAGGGCATTGAGATGACATTCTCGAAGGAGAACAAGACCCCTGGAGTACCTCAAGAACGCTACTTTTGCCACTGGATTGGCTTCCAAGCACGCATATTTGTGGCAGGTCTATCGTAGACGCACTGCTACCTACGGCACTAAATACGTCCTTTGCAAGAAATTGAGGATTGAAAAACCGGACATGGGAATCAGCAATCACCAACCTGGAGCTTATTGACAATCCCAACAACTTCTAATCCGAGTCCTGCCGCCATGTCGAAGAATCCGAAGCTGATGAAGTACTGTGCGGAAAGTTCCGCAGTAGCGGCAGCGCGGTAATGTACGGTAACTCCTACAATGCCACGTAAACGTCAACAGAAAGTGTCAGACCACACCCCTGACGAACTCGAACCTGGGACTCGTGTTTGTGTGGTCAAAAAAACTACTGGGTCGAACGTCTTTGAGTGTTGGGATGGTAGTGCATCGTTTCTAGTTGAACTACCTCCACGGTTTCGAAAACTAATGTGGATAAGACGAGGCGAGCCAGCTATGATCGAGGGTGGATACTTCTGCAGACCATAATATTGCTTTTCAGGAAGCTTCGTACTCGTGAAATCCTATGATACCTTCCCAGAAGGTCCCACGCCGAAAATACATGGAGAATTACCACCGTACTATCATCTGACGATGTGAAACGATGGAAAAAACAGGGACTATGGTACGCCCTCTCTCTATTGCTCTTGATCTCGGAAGTCTCAGTTATGATTCAGGCCAGTGCAATTGGACACTAAAGCACCACCCTTCAGGGGAGGCCGAGTGCGACGAGAACGCTGAATCTTTATCACCAGTCGCCCTCAATTTCGATAGAAGAGGAGGGGGAAGATAACAGCCCTTTGTGGGAGAATCCCAATCGCGAATAGTAACTTTCTCAGAGCTACGCCCTGGAAATCGCAAGCAATGCTTTACATGATGTCACACTAACAATGGTGAGTCCTTTTCTCTTCGAGAATGTCTTTCTCTTATCTGGATTCGCGCCGCGGCTTATCCAATCTAATGCTGATGGTGTAAAACAGACCAGGCCCTGTGGTGACGAACAGTCCGGCGAGATTCTCTTGGAAATGGACGGGCAGACGTGCTTACCATGTACAGTAGTAGCTCCGGTTTCTTCAAAATTCGTCACCGATAAAATGCGTTTGGCGTAACCTTGGCAATGCATTATTCTCGCGCCTCCTATAACTCATTCTCCACGCATGGAGGTAGACGTCTTTTTCCTAGAATTCAATGTGCTCGAGCTCTGAATTTCGGCTAACTCCGTAGAAACATGGTTGACATCATCACGAACGTAATGCTTATGCAATGAGGTTGTGCTCATTCGAACATCCGTTTTTCTGGTATTGCGTGCGACATCGCAATCTACCGCACCTATCTGGATGGACTTCGTCCGACATATCCTTTCCTTCCGTGAAACTGGCTGGAGCAAGATAACTGGGACAGGGAAATCAACAAGTTCATGGACAGCCGCACAGCTGCACAGCTTGCTTTAACGCTTCTCCTTGTGGCATGTGCATGTCCATAGTCTATAGAAACCGAGCTATCAGGTGGTCAGGAAAATTAGACCTCTCACTGAAGATCCGCTCGCCGTCCGAGAAGTCTAGGACGGCTTTATTATTTCGTACCCTCTTTGTCATTGAGATTCGCTCGGAGGTCATTTTCAACGGCATTGGCAAAGCCTTCCCCATAGACCATGAGGAAGTGGCCACAAGAGTGAAGAGAACAGACTTCCCGAAACTGATTGGGAGTCAACTTTGAAAATATTAGGATATTTCTTGCGTTGAGCTCCAGCACGTCAAGCGCCTCTATCACCAGAGACGTCAAGAGTCAGTATTGCTTACAAATCGAAAGTTGCTGCGTTGGAGTGGCAAACTCCGAGGCGGCTTGTGAACCACTTGTTATCATGGCTAGGTATACTCAGCTCCCTACGCAGACCTCAGAGGAGGAAATGGAGGCCGCCTTTGAGAATTCAGACTCAGACGACGAGGCGGATGATGTACACAACACATCGTCGAGACCACTCCTTGCAGATCACAACCGTTCCCCGTCACACCCCTTGGACTCTATCAATGACCAAGATACTCCTTCACGAACTTCTCCTTCTAATTCGGGCTCTGGTGCTTATGACTTTGAGTACGACTACGCGATGCTGCCGCCTCCAGGGTCACCACCGCAACCATCAGCGCTTGCGCTTCCTAATGCGTATGGCAACTCCAACGGTTTAATTCCTTCGAGCTCGTCTATATCAACTGTGCGACGCCCAGGGATTATTCAGAGGGCACTGGGTGCTATTCTTCCGACGCATTATGCCCACGATCGGAGAGGCGGAGGATTGGGCAATGATGGTGTATTTGTCAATGTTGTTGCTAAGCCTGGAGGCACTGCGCCTGTCCGGGGAGCGGCAGATTCTGAAGGCCCATATTGGGTTCCCGAAGAATCCCAGAAGGAGTCTCCTCCGGTTCGGGTTTTCAACCTGGCATCTTTTTGCATATCGCTCATCCAGTTCTGGTTATGTAATAGACATACCAATCAGCACAGGCGGACTCTGTCCCGCCTTACTGGGAGAATACTATCCTGGCACCCAGTGGTCCGCTGGATGGGACATGATTATTGATAGTCTCCCGGTGGGAAGCGTATTCGCGTTCCTCTGGAACCTCCTCGTATCAGTATCCTTCCAGTTCGTTGGCTTCCTTCTTACCTACCTTCTCCACACCACGCATGCTTCAAAATACGGCAGTCGTGCTGGCCTCGGCATCACCCTTATTCAATATGGGTTTTATATGCGGAGTCCGGAGGCCACAGTCCCTGTCGCGGGAGACGATGGCGCCGATCCCTGGGGCGGGTGGTCCCAGGTAATGGGTGCCAGTGGAAGCTCGGAGGCAAACTCAACTCCCGCAGCCAGAGCCCTCCCTAAACTTGCTCATGCCCTTTTCCATCGCGCAGTCGCGGCTGCACCTCCACCAGCCCAAACCCTCCCAAACAGCACCGTGCACGATCTGTCAGAAGCAAGCCCGGCATTTATGATCGGTGGCTCGTTCACAACAAATGACTGGATGTCGTTCCTGCTGATGACTCTAGGGTGGTTCATCCTCATCACTTCCTTCTTGGGATTCTGGCGCGTCAAACAATGGGAGCGTGGGGTGCAGCGGAGCGTCATGACCGAACGGGAACCCACACCCGAAGAGTTGATGCGCGATGCCCAGACGATCCGGCATATCCAACATGCGTTTGGGCTTAATGGATGGAATAGCTCGCCACAGGCTCCAACACCACACCTCCCCGGGCATCGAATCCCGAGGCGACAGGGAATCCATCGAACGAATCCGGAAATGCGAGAGACAGTAGAAGAGTGTACAACTGGCGGATTTAGAAGAAGCAAAATAAATAATTGTGCTTGTGTTCATACAACATCACTCGTTTGTGGTCAAAATCATCCGGACGCGCTTCTATTCTTTCTTTCTACTCTCATTCCTGTCCACCTCCATGTATACCATAGGCTTGATTTTCTTTTTCGCTTTTTGAGTAGTGCGTGATCCATCCAATAACATTCACTTTGGAACGATTTTAAGGGAGGGGGGGCAGTTACCGGTCATCCGCGTGCGGAACTCGACTTTTGCATGAGATTGTCATGAGAATTGGCGCACATCAAGCGACGTGAAACCCATGTCGCCGAGAATGCCGCGCACTGGACCCGTAGTGAGATTTTGTGCGCGAGGTCCTGCGATAGCATGGAGCATACTACAAGTCATAATTATGATATCGCATCAGACCCCATCGACGAAGAATCGCCAGTAACTAAAATGCACTAACGGTTCAGGGCCACACACGAGGAAGAGAACACGCCGCTTCCTCAATTGCGGATGTGAAGCGGGTGCATGTGAGCTACTGCCACTTTTTGATCTTGAGCGTGGAAAGAAGCGCCACCACGATGATGATGGTGGTGATGGCGTAAGTGGTGACGATTCTATGATGCCCCGCTCAACTAGAACTTCGTATATGTCTTCCTTTGATATTCGACGCACTGCGGGTGGTGGCTCCTGTTTCTCAAAGGCGCTGGGGACTCTGGGGTGTGTATCGTCGAGCTTATCGACGAATAGTTTCAGGAAGAACGAGGCAGATGGCGTTGTTGAAGCCAAGGATTGCAATGCTGAGAGCATGATTGGTGGAGGCAGATGGGCGGGCGTGGGTGAAGAGTGCAATAACGTGATGCGAAGTGGAGAGCTATCAGGTGAAGGCGAGCCCTCCTTGAAATAATTATGTATAAACTGGAAGAATGGCGTTATCCCAGTTCCTCCTGATATCTACTATTCAAGAAATTCAAGAAACATGAAGGGTACATGATGAGAATGTACATCAGCGCCTATCCCAAAGCTCCCGAGACGAGAAGGCAGCAGGGGACCCGCACCATGATTATATCATCCCATTTCCCTTCTTTCAACTCCCTCTCAAAATCCCACGTAAGGGCGGGGCCACGAATCTCGATCACATCTCCAGGCTTTTTAGCATGCAGCCACCGTCCGACTTCCCCATATTCGTACCGCTTCACCCACAGGCGTATGTGCCCGTCTGACTCTATGCCAAAAAGGGGTGTATAGGGCCTTTCGATCTGCATATCACTGTCTTTCACATATATGGAATGAATCGGGCGCAAAAGGTGATCATTTGGGCTCGGCAACAAGTTTGGAGGCACCCTTAACGTAATGATTTTTGTAGAGGGACTGGTGCCTTCAGAGGACTCTATCATAACGGGCGTAAAGCGCGACAAAGCGAGAGGGAGAGCGGCAGACGTTGGCGCATGGCGAGATGGACTGGGCCAAGCTAGGTAGTAGATGCCCACAGTCAGGGCGACCGCTGCCGCAGTGACATTCGCAAGACGCTTCCGGGGAAGAGAGAGTAGAGTGGGGGAAGCATGAGAATGAGCGCCTCTTCGAGAGCAAAGTAAATTATGCCTAGAAACACCGGCCAACCCTTGCATGAGGGATGGGACTGTCGCGCAGGCACGCGTTGATAATGGGAAGTACAGACGTGTGGGCTCCTAGTGAGATGCTATGGGAATAGCTACTCTGTAGGTAATGGCAATTAGGCAGAGCTTCTGAGGCGAAGGCAAGCCACTCGTGGGCCTAGAATGTCAGGATGGTCACATCGGTGTCACAGTGTCACAGAGTTGATGCGGGGCGCAAACTGAGGAAAACACAACCCCTCAGGTTCTAACCAACACGGAGGCACTGGTAGGTCATATTGTATGCTTGCATACATAGATAGCTGATGAAAATTAATTCAATAACAGTAAGGCTGACGATAAAGATCTCCGAACACCTTTAAAGGAATATCAACTTGTCCATAGGGTTCCGGATTTTGATTAGGGAAAGGAATGGATTCAGCATTCCAACCGCAATGCTATATCAGCACCGAGTCTAATGCTCTTGCGCTAAGTTATGCAACAAACAATCAGTAAATGCCCTCTAATTTTTATTTTCTATCAATGCTTCCACTGTTTTGCCAAACACTCACTGTCGGATACCGCCGAATATTGCTGGTTACCTCAGTGCCTCTTCCATCGCCATCAGGTCCAATCCTTGATTAGGATTCCATTGATCTGTAAGGATCTTCATTTAGCGTCTGAAATAAGGAGATCGCATACAGATGACAATCGGTAATGCTTCCATAGCAGATATGTCAGTCCTCCCTAGTCAAGATCAGCGACTTATGAATGCTGTCCATCTGGCCGAGTGTCCCTCTGTCAACAATGGAGGGATTTCGGGGATGCTGGAGTCATATTTTTACGGACCTCATAATCGTCATCTGGAAATCCTTGCTGAGCACCTACATGCCGAAATGCCGTTCAACGATCCGATTACCCCGCGATTTGTTGTTGTCATCCCTCAACTTGGCTTGGAGGCGAAACTTGAGAATACTTCTCAAACAAGGATTCCAGATTTTGTCGTCACGATGGGATGGTAAGTCGTTAACCGCCGCACTTTGGTATGGTTTAATCATGTGTCTTGCAGGCGTGATAACCATCAACAATTACACGGCAGGCACCTCGTCATCTGCGAAGTGAAGCGCCCACAGGTAGAACTCCCAGAAACACTCCTTGGTCTTCAGTGGGTGGAAGTTTGCACACAAGCGGAGGGTCAGGCATCCCATTATTTCGTCAATTTGCCTACCCACGTTGCGAGAATCGTTGCAATCGTTGCAATCGGCCGTCATTGGCGGTGGGGTATCTTGGCTCTGAGGCAAGATATTACTCCCCTGCACAGAGCCCCTTGTTGTCCGAGTGGCTAAAGCGAGAAGACTTAGTCCATGTGGAAGGAGGCTGGAGTCCCGCAGCCTCAATAGGCACCCCTGAGTCGGATGCACAATTTGCAGCCTTGCTTGAGGCCATCCTTGACACGATTCCAAACTGAGATTGTGCTCCTGTATAATACAAGTAATGGAGGATCTGAATTGATTGAAGACAGCCGTTGGACACAGGCGAAATGTCCATATTACAACCGAATTTTGATGAACAAATCATTCGGTGTTCGGCCAAGTCTGTCCAATAGTATCAGGATAGTGATCATCCGTGGCTGGCGTCTTGCCACCAGCGAGCATGAATGTTGTTTGGGCGTCTCTTCCAGGTAACGCATCAGCACCCTATTGATAAAGCGTAGATTAGTATCCGACCCTAAGGAACAGGCCTCATAGGGGACGGCGCACAGGGTACCACGAGAGATTCACACCAGTTTCGCGAGTCAAGATCTTGACACATTTGACGAGATCTGTGATCTCAATCTCCCCATGGCGGTAGTTTGGCTCCCT
This sequence comes from Hydnum rufescens UP504, assembly GCA_014904985.1. Lineage (NCBI taxonomy): Eukaryota > Fungi > Basidiomycota > Agaricomycetes > Cantharellales > Hydnaceae > Hydnum > Hydnum rufescens. The sequence continues at coordinate 42,709 of MU128974.1, read as the reverse complement.
TCCAAGAATCGTACGACACGCATCCTCCTGTGAGAAATCCAGCAAAGACACGCGTCACCATGTTCAGGTACCGTAGCAATATGAGCCCATGTCATCTCTTCAAAATGATTAGCGACATCGCAAAACTACGAATAAGGACTCACCAGGAGGAGTTGCCTTGGTTCTCCCTGTGGGGACGATCCCGGTATCGAGCTATAAGTGCGTCGCGGTGCTTCATTACTTCTTCTTTGGTTATAAGAGGCCTCCCGTAGAGCTCCGCCATCGAGCACACACTTGAGTGGTTAGTGTTAGTGCATGTTAGAAAGAGCCAATTTAAAACCCACGGTAGTATTGAAGCAAGAAGCTTCCGCTTTTGACCGGTATTTGCCGTGGCTTTGGTTTTTTACAACATCCCGAAGCAAAAACCGGAAATTTGGCGCTGCAACTCAATGCCGGCCCAAGCTGGGGGTGTGTGGGTCCGTAAATACGGTATTTGGGCCCATAAAATGGACAGAAGAAGTATTCACTTGAGAAGTCCCAGGCGAATTTGAAAAAAAAAGATAATCGGAAATTCCAAAAAAGGACTTCTCGCGCGTACAAGGGCGGTTCATATGAGGGATAAATGGAGTGGGGTGAATAAGCTAAAAGGAGATTTACCGAACGCCCTGCGTGCTTCACGCCGGAGCATTAGGATGGGCGCTTAATTGAACCAGGGAAATGCCGCCGAGTTGCCGAGTTTTCGGATGCAAGAGCGGTTTTTACCGTCGTCCCACTCTTGGAGTTTCCGACATGATTGCATGCCCAATTTCGCCAAATATAGTGATTCCTCCGCAGCAAGCTAGTCCTGGTGCTTAAAAATAAGAGACCTAGCCGGATTTCTGATCATTTTGCTGGAGTCTCTTCTTCGCTATGGTATCTCGTCCCCTTCTTGTGGCAATGGCTTTTCTTTATCCGTTTGTCGAGGCGTTTCCTGTGTATCAGTCTCTCGCTGCTTTGTCGGACGCCCAAGTGGCCTTATTCATCCAAAACCATAAGTACGTCGGTGCGCAGCCTCCCCCTGGACCGCTCCAGAATACGTCTACCAAGCTGGTGAACGATGAGAATCACCCATATGTCATGCCTGGTCCCAAAGATATTCGAGGACCTTGTCCTGGGCTGAATACTCTGGCTTCACACGGTGTAAGCAACTATTAGAACTGTCTGCTGAGGATCGACTCCAAAGACTTCGTGTTATGTTATGGGCTCAGTACCTTCCCCGTGATGGAATCGCCACTCCTCAACAAATTGTGAATGCTGTCCAGGAAGGCAAGTCCGCGTTCCATTCACTGGATGGTATGCTCAGAGTAGGCAATTTATGGACAGGCTTCAATATGGAAAATCGCCTAGCAATATTTGTTACTTGGGGGGCCTTCCTCGTGGATGGAAATCCTATTACGAATTTGATGAGCATCGGAGGGAGAACTGGGAAGACGGGTCCTAATCCGCCACCACCTGCTATTGTCGGTGGTCTTAACACCCATGGATTGTTTGAAGGTGAATAGCTTCGTTTCAGATCGGTTTCTGGGTGCATGAAAGAATCCATGTCTCTGATTTTGCAAGGTGATGCGAGTACCACACGTAGCGATTTTTACTTTGGCGACAACTTCAGTTTCAACGATACCCTCTTCCAGGACGTAAGGACTTTCCCTGTCCCCAGTGCCTGTGATTTATTCCCTCTTCATCATGTTGGTTTATAGTTCATCAACGCCAGCATCACGTATGGAGGCGGATTCTACAATCAGGAGGCTGCTGCAGAGCTACGCTGGAATCGGATCCAGGATTCTATAGCGCGCAATCCTACATTCACGTTCCTCTCGCCCCGCCCCGCTAGTGCATTTGGCGAATCGTCTTTCCCTATCGATTTTTTGTCGATGGGCGCCTCAACTCGTCTAATCTTGACCTTGAGGTTGCGCGCGGCTTCTTCCAACACGGAAGATTTCCGGATGGTTTCCACCGTCGAGAAGGCGCTTTCGGGTTCGGGAGACCAGGGATTGGTGACGATGTTAGGGTTCTGTTCAACGCGCATCCTATTTCCCCGGGCCACAATGAAGGAGCTGGAAATTATGTTCTCAATCCGGAAGACCCGGGACTCGCTGCAGGAGTACGTCAACTATTCAGAGACACTGGGGAGTTCTCTGTATTTTCTCTAATCATTCTGTTCTTCTCCCTGCATTTTTTTTGTTTGATAATCTACAGAGCTGTTTCATCTACACCCAGCACGTGAATGTCACTATTCGCGGGTTGTATCCCAATCCCAAGGGCCACCTGCGAAAGTCATTGAGGGCTGGTATTGCGACGTTCTACAACGCGGTGGCGTGGCCGACTTGCGCGCAGCTATTCCCATATGGTGTTGATGACTAGATGGAATCTCCTTCGCTGTTCGTTCATTCCCTATGAGATCGGTTGTTTCTCTCCTTCCTCTTTACTTTCACTTCCCTTGGAATCAGAGACCTCTCACGAGTTGGGCCGGTGCCGAGGTCTCACGCACCAAATTGCCATTACTGTACATCACTTGCCGATACGGATTTCTCTTTTCAGTGCCGACGTCTCCACCTTCTTTTTTAATGCCGCCTTATCTGCTAGCTGATGCCGACTACTGTGCCTTGTGTTATGTATTAGAGGGAGCAACACCGTCTCAAGAGCGACCTTAGTTTAAAGTCAACTCAAGATCTCAGCCGATTAATGTACTACGAACTGGGTGGGCTGGTTTCCGATCACCAAAGGGAATCTATCCGAGAGGTGGACTTGTGTAAAACGGATTCCGAGCGGATCCTCGTCATTCAGGTTGCCCTAAATCTGGAATCCCGGGGTTGGTGCAGTTGTTTGCAGTTACATGCGGTGTACACATCATTCTCAGGCCCACCAAAGATAGCAAAAGACTAGAGTACGAGAAAAGTGAAATATAAACCGCTCAAGAAGCTGAAGTCGTCCGTGTCACAGAACTAGATGCATGCATATGCATGGAGCCCTGTGGGCCATAACAAATATACACTATAAGGCTAACACTGACTTCATAGAGACAGATCAGAACCTATAGGTCCAGAACACCAACCCAGGAGACTAAATTCCCAGTACGTGCACCGTGTTCTATGTACTTAAGCGTCGTGATCCCCCAACCTGACGAGAATTGTCCTATGTGCGGAGATTTCGAGCCTCGAACTCCTAGGAAATCATTCTCTATAGGGTTCCAAAATTAAAATATTCCAGATGGGTGTGTACAGGCCCCCAAGCCGAGTGACGGGGCGCCTTTCCTATTAGCCAGGTGGATGTGCTAGGTGGCTGTGTGTCAGTGTGTGATATAACCAATTTAGACTTTCATCCACCTTCTCCGCTTAAACAAGGCACCTCTCCCCCAAGTAAGGCTCCCATGGACGTTCAAAGTTAGCGTAATTCACCAGCACCTAGCTCCCCGTATCTCTGATCCAGACTCACGTTCTGCATCTATCCACAACTCAGCGATCCTTAGTACTTTCACTGCTTTGGTCTTAGCGACCTTATCGATAATCGATGCCGGTCCATTATCTGAACCAACTGTCTTTATAGCCGACTGTGCCACGCTTCCGAGATCCCCCTCGTTCTGTGGCTTCTTGCTATCCTTCAGGTCTTTTGTGGAGAGTTGGATCGTCTTCTCTGCCTCTGACTGAATATCAGCAAAATGCACGAGCGTCTTTCAGCCATCTTGCGTAAGCTTGAAGTGGCCCACGAGCCAGGTCTGACTCAAACCCAGCTTTTCCTTCGCGTTCGTTTGATATTTTTCGGGGATGCGAGGCATATGCTCATCAATTTTTCGATCCCCAGAATGAAGACTTGCTGCCTGTACCTCCGGAGCGGCGCACATGGAAAGCTTGGAACTTTATTGCCTTGCAAGTATTCTTCCCCACATCGGTCCGAGACTGCTAGACAGTGATTCGTCATCCAGCTGGATAGCTGATAGCTTTAACATAAACACCTGGATGATCGTGTCCTCCATGATCATCAACGGTCTCAGCTGGTGGCAAGGTTCGGCTTTTATACTCTTGAATCTCTTCCCGCAATCCCTTGTCTCTAATGGGTCAAATATATCAAGCTTGGATATGCGTATGGCTTGGCTACGGCTGCGTTGCACCCATTTTAGTACTGAATGCTCGCCCGGGTGCGATTCACCATATCACCTTCCCCGTTGTTGCGAGGTCTTCTTTTGGTATTTGGGGATCCCTATGGACAACCTTGAATCGAGGCGCGACCGCTTGGTAAGACCCTCTTTTGGGTATGCTACACCCTCCCTAATAGAGCCACACCTGCAGTGTCTGGTATGGTGTGCAGGCGTGGATTGGGGGGACCTGCGTTCTCGTTATGCTCCGCTCAATATGGCCCTCTATCGAACATCTTCGTGAGGCCTGAAGTTCTTGAGTCGTGTTAATCCTATGCTCACATTGTCGACTCTTAGACAACTCACTCCCGCCGTCCTCTGGGACCAACACGCGAGACATGCTATGTTTCGTCTTGTTCTGGCTTGTCAGTCTGCCGGCAATCTATTTGCCGCTTCACAAAGTGTTCGTTCCCCTTCCTAGTCAAACAACAGTTGTATCATCGCGTTTTCATGACTGCTTCAAACTCCAGCCGTCACCTCTTCACTGCAAAAGCCATTGTTGTCCCTATCGCAGGTCTTGTATTCTTTATCTGGGCGATCGTAAAGGCGAAGGGTGTGGGGCCTATAATCCACCAGCCGGGAACCCTCCACGGGTCTAAACTGGCTTGGGCCATGCTATCGGGATTTGGTTCGTGCATGAGTAACATGGCAACTCTTATAGTGTATGTCCTCGCCGGTTTTCGTACGGTCCAACTTGCATTGCTTATATTGCCTGGCCCTGGATCATTCCTTTTGTTCAGAAATGCCCCCGATTTTGCTAGTCGAGCACGCACGCCTTCTGCAGCCGTGTGGCCCCAATTTCTCGGCATCCCGCTCGGATTTTCCATCGTCAGTTTCGTCGGCATCATTGTCGCGTCATCCAGTCAAGTCATATACGGCGAGGCCATCTGGAGTCCCATAGATCTCCTCGGTAGATTTTTGGACGGCCATCCAAGCGGGGCCACCCGATTTGGCGTTGTGAGTTCCGCAGCTTTTTTCAGGTCTAATTACCTGGGATGATCTCGTCGTTCGTTTAATTTTTTGCATGAAATTGTAGTGGTTCATCTCGGCCTCGTTTATTCTTGCTCAGGTAAAGCGCTTCGAACTGACTTAGAGAATAATCCCCACTAATAACCGTGCACTGATTGACCGCATATGCCGCGACAGCTTGGGACGAACATATCCGCGAATTCAGTATCCGCAGGTTGCGACTTGACATCGCTGTTTCCCCGTTTTATTGTAAGTTGCTACTGCTTTGTTTGTTTAACTGCATGCATTGGCTCCATGGTCTGCACGTATTTCCCCTCTCTCCTTGTTCTCCATAGAACATCCGTCGAGGTGGATACATTGCCGCCATCGTAGGCTTCGCCATCTGTCCCGTGAGATGGTTATTTCTCAGTACCAAAGAGTTGCGTTGATCTGAGCAGCTCATTCCATCTAGTGGAACCTCCTGAAGAGCAGCAGTCTTTTCACAACCTATCTCTCCGGCTATTCTGTCTTCCTCAGCTCCATAGCTGGTGTTATGGTGACCGAATATTGGCTGAACAGACGTGGCCACGTCCGCGTCACCGATCTTTACACCACCCGACGGGACGGTTGGTATTGGTATACCTGGGGTTTCAACTTCAGGCGAGTATCTTTTTTTTTTTCTGGGTTTCTGTCCGAACGTTGCGTTTATTCGATTAAATTTCCTGATCTCTCGCTGTATTCTATTTTTATCTTGGTTTCGATAGAGCTTATGCTGCCTATATCGCTGGGGTAAGTTTTGCGCACTTTTCATTTTCGGTATATTGGTTCTTACCTTGACTGATTTGATGTGTCTCATAATTAGATTCTGATCAACGTCGTGGGCTTTGCTGGCGTCAGTAAGTCTTCTCCCCCTGCGCCGCTACTGGCTCGTCCACATTTAATTCTTCACTCGGAACAGCCGGCAGGGCTGTCCCAATGGCAGCGACGCACATTTACCAACTTGCATTCATCACTGGGTTCGGCGTGTCTACCATCATCTATACGGCTCTCAACTATCTCTGGCCTCCTCTTGGAAAGGGCACCAGCAACGGATTTGAAGAAATTGACTATACCGATTGGGAACATGGTGGTCGTCCTCCAGGAGGACCAAACTCCAAATGTCCTCAGACAGTGGCAGTGCCATCAAAGCGGATAGTGGGGTTACCAGGGCAGATTTGGAAGAAGGGTATCCTGATAAGAAAATGTAGAAGAAGCTTGAGATCTTGCTCAGCATACGCGATCCTTAGTGTATTTACGTTAAGGTTAGGGGGGGGGAATACAATGATGAAAATGACTGCCATGATTCTCCGAGAGCACCTCCCAGATCAAACGCACAGATGGATCCCTGTGCAATTGGTGCCCTTTGTGCAAGACCGGTTCATACTTTGGGTCCTTTAAACACGGTCGATTCTACCTTGCATGTCTTCGTCTTGATGATCGATAGAAGTAATTCCATCGCCACCAAAGCAAATAACCGCGTACCGAATGGCGCCTTCTGGGAGTTGGATAAAACATCCAGTGCATAGTGGACAGGCATTATACGCGCGTCGGATGGCAATCAAGTGTTTATCTGGCCGCTGAATCTCTTGAATCTCCTCGTCCACCTCGTCAAAATGACTTGGAGACAAGGGGACGGAGCTTCGTACGTTTGCGGGACGCGGTATTTCCACAACGTCGTCGTCCTCATCTTCCTTTTTGGCTCCAGAGGGAGACGCAAACAGAGGCTTCTGATCTTCCTCTGATTTGAACTCTGGCCCCGTTGCGACCACCGTGATGAATCCGGAATATCTTCTTCTTGCTTCACAGCGCTATGAATCGCGCCGTCTTCATCCTCGCCATCCTCGTCATCATCATCGCTGTCCTCGTCCTCTGATTTGAGATCCTTAATCTCGCGTCGAAGGGTCCGCACAATCTCGGACATCTGCGTTCTGGCCCGGTGGAGAAGCTCCATATCGCCATGATCGATTTTCCCCGCGGTGCCCGACGTCCCGACGAAAAGTTCCTCCTCCAAAAGATGCAGATGGTCTTGGAGCGACAGCGAGTTACGGTATGCAATCTTCTCTGCCTGCGTGCAGAACACAGTCATGTGTGTGCTCCATTTTTTCTCGACGTACGCCCTGCTCGGAGGGTCGAGTTCTAGCTGCGGATATCGAAGGCGTACTTCCTCGAGAGCCTTGAAGAGCACCGAGGCATCGACACTAAAATAACGCGGGTGAGACCAGAAAGCCCTGCAAGAATATCGAGATACCTGCTCACGCATTCTGATGCTCTTCAGGAGGACGGGCGTACTTTTGGATCTGCAAGATCATGCGAAGTTAAAATAAAGAATATCTCTAACGGGCGTGCACTCACAGGAACCGCACGAAACATACGACCCAGGGCTTTGTTCGAAGGATAAGTGTCCTTCTCAAAATCATCGCCCGGAAAACTCAAAAAATCAGGACGAAGCCTGGAGTCGGGACGCGGAAGGCTCTGGCGGTTCACAGGAACACCTGATTTAGTAAAATCTACCGCATGACTAGCCATTTCAGCCAATTCAAGACAGCGGGGGTCGAATGATCCTTTTTCACTTTGATCTGCAATTCGTCAGATGGAGTGTACTGATCCGTCCGACAAGATCACCTAAGCAGCCCTGTTTAAACGATATCCTGGTCGATGTTTTATCCAAGGCGTACCTAAAATGTAGTCAACCTATATATATACGAACCCAATCCAGAAAGAGAAAGAGCATCAGAAACCAAAGGCCTGAACGGCGATTAATGAATGACTGACCACGAATGTGCTATATCAGCCATAGTACTGGGCCTGTCCAGTACACGAGGCGAAACTGCCTCGTAACTGCCAGCATGGAATGTTTTGCTAGGAAATAGTGAAGCCTCCGTGATGACGTTAAATAGATCTCCCTGTACCATGACCATGAATTATTGGTGGACAGCCTGAGCAGTTCATAAAAACTGACGTCGAGATCCCCCCCACCAAGCATAGAGGAGAGTGGCCGATCCCCTGAAATAGGTTGTCAAGTCAAAGACGTTACAGGGATGAGGAAATTCAGACCTAAAGAACTGAAGACTACGACATTCACCAAGGATGACAACGGCGATGGAGGCAGCACTTCACCAACAGCAGTGGCAAACTCAAAGCACTTTAATTCAGATCTTAGTTCAACTTGGATTTGGAAAACGTTATACCTGGACGTCGCCTGGGTGAATGACAGGACTAAAGGCAGAGTTCCGCGCAGCGTTAGTTAGAGGTGAGATGGACGCCATTGATTAGGAATCATTACCTTCTAGTAATAACAACTTTCCCTCGAAGAGCAGGATGCTTCCGTTTGTCCTCTACAACCTTGACATATATCTCTCCTGGTTTCAATAATCCCCAAGTGTCGCATACACCTATGAGAGTAGGACCAGCGACTGCTATTCGAGCCCGATACTTGATATCTCGGAGACAATGAGTGATAGAAAGCATCGTTGAGCTACGAAAAAAATCGATGTGTTCCTTCGGAGAAGAGTCGAAGTCTACGTTGAGCATTTCTGAAAGCAATGTAAAGAGATTTGCAGCACGAAACGAAGTGCCGAGGCTGTTGACGCGGAACAACTTTGCAGCTTGGAGGAACGAAGTTTGGGCCTTTTCAACCTTGCGCACTGCGCGGTCTTGAATGGCTAGGAAAGCGCTCATTGGCACACCTAGGTCTTCTAAGAGTTTCACTAGTGGTCTGTTGAGATAAGTAGGAACAGGTCTTTCGGAAGTTGCTACCAGGGACATCATGAGACTCGCAACAAAAGACATAAATCAGACACGTACTAGTGACCTCGAAGTTGCGGGATTCGGAATCGAATTTTTGCTGACTTGGGCGGTTTCGTATTACTCTGCCCTGGAGCAAAGGATTGACCATCCATACACCTTTACATCCCCCAAACCGAGCTTGAAATGCGCTCGGAGAGGTGAGAGAAGGGACAACACCTCTCCTCCGTCGCATTGCTTTCCAGACATCCCTTGCCATGTCTTGGGACATATCCCCCGCGCCATCCTGAACAGAGAATTAGGGGAATACACAACAGAATACTAGCGGACGCACGGTGAAGCAATACCCATTTCGCTCTATATCGTCGGCCATCTGAATTTCGTGCTCCTGGATCGCGATAGTTGCGCTAGTAGCGGTGAATGCCTGGGTATTGTTGAAGCTCCATTATCATAGGCGAATTTCTATTAGGATAAACCCTACCTGAGCAATTCGAGCACCATACTTGGCAGGCTGATGATAAACTTTCTGGAAATTCCCAAGCTCTCTACGAATGCGGGCAGCATCCACCTCGTCGCCATCTTGCTTGAAAGGGGTCATAAACAGGACTTGGTGGTCACGCAGAGCACTCTGAGAGTAACCAAGCCACTCCCAATGACGTCCAGCAAGGTGAAATCCATTGAGCAGGGTATTGCCAACCCGCATGTCCACAAAGTGTTCCCAATCGACAGGGGTCTGCAAAGGCTTCCTGAGGCGACGCCCCTGCCCACCTTCCTCGGTGAAAGAAACGCGCATAAAGTGGTGGTGATGGTCAGAGTACAAGCGCAGTACTCTGTTACTTCGATCCTGATACGGGCCTTCGAGGATGAAGCCCGTGGGTGTGAGGTACATTTGATGGCACAATGCGATGTCAGGGGAGGACCATCGCTTGCGCGCGTTATCTTCCAAGAGCGCATGCACTGCCGCTGTTTCAAAAAGCTGCTGAAGGGTCCGTGTCCGGGGACCTGAGTTGAGTGGATCTCGTGCATTCACATCTTGGATGAGATTCTGGACCGTCCCCGCGGCGACGTGTTCGTCACCCTTATCCAGCGCTTTCTGGAGACGGTCCTTCAGCAGGAGCATCTCAAACGGCGTGAAAGCCCTGTTGTGGATTGCTTGTTCGCATTGCAATGCCACGCTAAGGGGCAGCGACTTGTACCACTTTTCGAGGGTGTACAGCCAACGAGTTTCAAATACACCACAGCGTTCGATCCTAAACGTACGTTCCCGAAGAATCGGGAAGCGGACGATTTTTCGGGCTCTGGTGAGAAATTCACCACATCGTGCAGGCGAAAAGCGAAGCAGAATCGTGTTGCTGGTGAATTGAGCCACGCGCTGGTGTTGCTGATCAAAGGCGAATGTCCGGATGCGATCACTTTTCCATCGAACAATGGGCCCTGCTCGAGGAATTCGGGCGAGTCGTTTTCATACAGCACAGGACACCGCAAATGGAGCAGTACACACGACTGGGTCCGATCATACCATACTTGGGACATATCACGGACAGAGAAAACGACAACTGTACGGGGTGCAATTTTCCGTGGGCTAACAGGGCTGGAAATAGGGAGACCAGTGCATTGCACCAAAACCGAACGTCGATCGTTATCGTACCACACATCCATCGAGTCGAATTTTGTCCTGGGCCTGTCTGAGACTGAAGGATCTGCGGCATTCTGGACGACATACTCTGCGGAGAAGACCTGAGCGTCTGTCCACACACCGAAGCACATCTCTTGAAGAGGTATACGAACGCCAAGCTCTTTGATCAAGAGTTCGCGAGCTAGCATATCTCCAGGGGTTTCGTACCGAGAGATTCGCAGCTTTATGACCAACTGTGGATCAGGAGGGTGATGGCTGACTGCCACCCTCAGCGGTTCCTCCACATCTGCTAGGAATACCGAGTCGCCTAGATCAAAATACGCATCCACAATATCGCTGTATGGGAATGTCACCCAGGCTGCCTTTGGTTGATGGGGATTTCGCTGAAATGAGGACACAGAGATATGAATATAATATTTTTGCATAGATCAGGAAGCGTACACTCAAGGTGACATGGAAATTGAACAAGGGTGCATCAAGATCGAGGTAGGGCTCACGATGAAACGTCTCCGCCACAGCCTCCTTCACCTCTGACTCGGTTGCATCATCGGGAAGCCCACGAATTATAATCTCCGCGCCGGGGTCTGAGGATACAGGCATATCCGGCGCGGAATTCAAGTGTGGTGCGGGAACCTGGAGGCCTGGGTCAAGTCGCTGACGTTTGCGAGAGCGAAAGGACGATTGCTGGGTATGCCCTCCATCTTGTCGGAGTCCTGAGTGTCTCCTTTTTATCCCACGCCTGGAGGGTCCTTCGCCTCCCAAGTTAGGGTGAAGAGGAGCCATACTGAGAGGATTTACCACAGACGACCGACGAGGAAGACGACCTTCTTGGTCTAATTCCTGTTTCTGCAAGTGTCTAACAGGCATATCCCGAATAACTCGGGCAGGACGTGCACTTCCACCTGCATCCTGTTCTCCAATTTGATTGTCGGGGGCCCTTCTCTTCAAGGTTGACATCACAACAAATAGACTGCTTCTGAGAGGCCGTAGAAACGCAATCCATGAACCGACGGTTAATTCGTCCCGGTACAAGAGTTCCAGTAACAAAACGAAAACGGAGGCATCCGATTGAATTGATCATGACCCGCTACGTTGATAGAACTGAAATATTTCGCGAACAGGTCCGCGAACTTGCGAGAGTTTCCCCACCCAATCTTAAACGTGTCAAGGGGAAAGGCCGTCAATTAGGCAGCGATGGCGATGCCAAATTCATGGACAATGGGTTCCTCAAGGAAGCGTATGCCATCGTAAGTGCAGTGTTTTCGCCTTTGTTCTTGGACCACCCCTCTAACACTAGGAAGTACTTATCCAGCTTGCTCATATAACGACTCTTACGGACTTCCTCTCAGGAATACGCAGGCCGTATCTTAATGTCGACTCTAATGCCTCCAAATATCGTGGCGAGAGTTCGAAAATTGACCTTTCCGCCTCGTCCAGCTCGTGGTCCAACGTACGGCATCTCAGTAATGAAGAACGAGATCAAATTGACTTGGAGGCACGGTTAATTATCAGCCAATGCGCAGAGCGCGTCTCAAAACTTGAAAAATTGGAACAAAGTTTGTCTAAATCCTCCCTATTCTTCTTGCCACCTTCGAATGACACAATGAATAGCCCGTATTAAGAAAGAGTCAAATATATCTAACAATCTCCTCAAACTCCTTCCTGCCCGCTTGACGCAATCGAACGGACCATCATACTCCGAACTTATCACCGCTCACCGCTCCAATATCACTTGGTATCTCACCCGGCGCCTGGCTGACGTTGGTCAATCACAGAAAGAGATGCAGGAGGAGCGCGTCAAGCGTCAATTGGAACGCGCGCGCACCCTTGGATCCAGCGCGCCACCAATGGGAACTCGACACCCTCCCACGCCCTTGGATTCGTCTTCCACCTCTCTAAGTAATTCTTCATACTACCATGTACCTCCGCCCGTCATCTCTACCACCACGCCAATCGACTCAGACGACTCGGACGGCGAAATCGAACTGACGTCCTCGCAGATCGTCCAATTCGAGGAGGAAAACGCAAATATACTACGCGCGGTGGAGGACATGCTAGAAAGTGTGCAGCTCGCCGAGTCGCGCCTTCTCGACATTAGCGCACTGCAAACGGAACTTTCAGAGCAGCTCGTGCGGCAGACCGAGGTAGTAGATACCCTGTATGACGAGGCTATGACCAGTCAGAACGAGGTGGAGCGGGGGAATGTCCAACTGCGACAGGCCCGCGAGCGTGCGCGGAGTTCTCGCAAGTGGATTCTTTTCTTCATTCTCATGGCCACATTTGCACTCTTGTTTTTGCATTGGTATGATTAGGTTAGAGGAATGGCATGCACAATACATTTCGCGAGAGCGCCCTAAAAATATGATGAATGCGAGCAATGTTGGGAATACAAGTGTGGAAGCCTCAAGTCCCTAAAGTCAGAGCAAGAGCAGATGAGATGTACACAATGATCGTGATCTATAAGTAGCCATGGCTGCCGGGTTTGCGATCGTCTTTGTGCTCCCCATTTAGGCATCCCACGATGGGTCTGAATCCTCTCGAACACGATCAACGGAGAACTGATGCAATAACGGGGCAGAGGCATCCTCGATTTCGTCTGGGGTCTCGTCCAGATCCCCTTCCAACTCCTCCATCGTGAATCCTCCGTTCTGTGGTTCGCCAGACGTACCTAAAAGCGTTCAAAGAAAAAGGTTACAGTAAACCAGGCCAATATAATCAGGGCACTCAGTGCTTACCACCCAGTTCCTATCGTTAACAGGACCCCAAGGACGATGGAGAAAAGGTCGAGCACCGTTGCACTGGTACTCATCTGGTCGCGACGTGTGCCGTCGGACAACAAGCTAGCTTCTGATCCAATGAACACAATGAGAAATTGTTTGGGAAGGAGGCACCTATAGTGCAAGAAATTGTATTAAAGTTCAAGTAATTAAGAGAAAGAGGCGACATACACCGTGGCAATGAAAAATTGGAGAAGGCTGACGCTTTCAATCGAGGCAAACAAGGTGTTCGAATATACCCACGGAATGGGGCAAAGCCGGACGAGAATTATTAACTTCAATCCATCAGCTTTCTAATACTTGAGGTGAGAATAAACAAGGTAAGGCAAGGCAAGGCAATACTAGTCCCCACAATCACATGTTCCATCGCCTGCCATTTCTTGTTTTGGTGACTCCAGGCTTTGAGTCGACTTTGAAGAAATTGACGGAAGACAATGAATGTGACAATGGATCCAATCAATGCCCCCGGGGCAGCGATAACAATTCCTTTAATACCGTATGCGAACCCGCATATTGACAAGGCCCAAGTGTGGCCAATCACAGGAGGGAACGAAGAGACGACTGGGGAAGCATGATTATAACCATGATATTGAGAACGAGGAGATACAGACCCATTATGGAAAAGAGGATCAACCAGCCGAGGCGCATGTTCCGAAGCCTTTGCGAAAGATCGTACATGACTTGGAAAACCTTGGACGGGCCGGCGGCGAAGATTAGAGCAAGGACGGCGGCATAGGACACAGCTAACAGCAGGACCATAATCTGGTGGTTGGAGTAGGATAAATTCCTGAAAATGAAGCCGGCCAGAAATGTCGAACTCGCCTTGTCCCGCAAGCCAAGTTTTCGATAACGACTCAAGGTGCCGGCAAGGATATCAATCCACAGATCCGCGCATTGGCCCAGTGATCTGTGCATTATGGCTTTCAACAAGCTGGGGTCCTAAATCCGTGATGAATTCTTTCACCGATGTTGTAGTCGGAACAGCTTGGTGGCAGTCACGGGAACACTACGATCTAATTACATAATAATGTAGGCCTATCTCCCGCTTATGGCCAATTCGTTATAGTGCCACAACACGTACATGCCCCTTGACCAAATGAAAGACAAATCCACGAAAACCTGGGGACGTTTTCTCCAGCAACGTTATTAACGGTCACACGGGTGTGACAGGGAGTATCCAATACCCTTACACTCGTGACATCCAAGATGGCTACTCATCGCGAAACCTCCGTTTCTGCTGTCTCTGGTGGGCTCGAATGGCCCGAAGACCCTGCTCCAAATGGATACGAAAAAGAAAACCCGTATACCCAGAATATCGCTGATGCATTTGCCTACGCACGCGCTGAGGCCGAGTCCACTGATGGATGGACGACTATTGGTAATCGAAGGCAACACGCCTCGGCAGTATTCATCTGGTCTGATGCCTTCATCCTTGCAGGAACCAATGCAGGCGTCCTTATGGAGAAGAAGAACATGCCTGGTGATTCCTCTGCCATACCTCTGGTCCGAGGGCGAGGCATCATAAAAGGAGTCAAGCCCTACGAGCTTCTTCCAGTCGTGGCTAGTCTTGGCACCAGGTCACAGTGGGATGGTAAGCCGCAATACCAAACCCATAGAGCTGGTCTAAGTTGAAATATTATATAGCCCGCTACCAAGAAGGGCACACATTGGTTCGCTATTCGCGAAAGTCCTTTAAGTTCTACTCGATCCAAAAGTGAGCTGGCTTGGTGTGCACCTATCCCATGCGTTGACAATAGGAATGGGCAAGGGGTGCTTTCCTCGTTTGGCCTCGAGACTTTGTCGGCGTTCGAGGTGCCGTGTACAGCGAAGATGGAACTATCGAAGTCGTTCAAACATCCGTGCCCAACGATGAGAAAACCCCGGATGTGTCTGGAAAAGTTCGAGGCACGCTCACCGCCGCCGGATGGATTCTCCGTCCATCTGGGGATGATACTGATGTCACCTACCTCGTCAAAGGTGTGTCCTCTCGTTGGACTTGAGCCTCCTTCCATATCTTAAATTCAATTTGAACAATCCAAACCAGTCAATCCAAATGGCAGTATACCCACAGTTTTCGTTAAGAAAGTGGTCACTGAAATCCCTTTATGTGTCGTGAATATCGCCGAATTCATTCGCACCGTCGGTCTAGTCTGCTACATTCCCAACAGTCGATCTCGTCGGTCGTGCGTATGGAAACTTACGACCATGACTCAAAGACGTTCACTGTTGCCTTAATCGGAGTGGCAGGGGATGCGTTCGATATCGCCGTGGACACCAAGACAATGTACAAGAGAGGGTACGTGACAATCCTGACCGATGGTGTTAGCGGAGTCACCTTGAGTGGTAATGGGTCTGCCAAGCTTCACGTGGAAATTGGAGAGCAAGCCGACGGCGTCAAGTTTTCTATCATTGTAAAGAAGGCATGAATCGATAGATACTGTACTTCGCATGTAAGTTTTGAACCAATTCATGTACCACCCAAAAACCCGTACTTGGTCACGTATATGAATTATCCAATATCGATGAAGCAGGGGCGGCCATCACAATTCTCTACGCAAGTAGTGCAATTGAACTCAAATAACGCCAGCTAGAAGTTTGAACTGAGAACTAGAAACCCATCTCGGATCCATCCCATCTCATGCCCTCCCACACCTATGTGATGTTTACCGGATTGAGACATCTCTTGATCATCAAGAGACATACGTGACTGTCCGTGATGAGGCTTGTACGTGTCGGTCCCGGAACTGAGCTCCTCCACCGCCGGGTGTGAATGCACGGACGCCATCAGCAGCCGGGTGAATAGTGACCTCGTAGCGGCCCGCGTGTTTTTCAGGGATGTGCCTCGTGGATCCCAGCGAGCCATGGATGCTCAATAAAAAGGACACCCGCAACACCCAGTGCCACCACCTAGTAGATTTGGCTCGAGAGGACGGATATATTGGACGTGCCAAAGGCTATTATATTTCGGCCCCGGAGGGAAGGACCGTGTCAATGTTCATTGGTAACAGGCAGCCGAGAGAGACTGTCCGTCAGTGGAGAACTGATTTGGTATTCCTTATATAATTCTCTTTGAGGCAGGGGTGCGGAATCAGGCAGGAAGACAACGCGAAAGGGGCACCGTAGGAGGAACTGGATGCTAGACTAGCGGGCACATAGACAGACTACAATACACAGGGATGTGACGGGTTATTCACGGGTGGAGTGAAATCACCCACGGGAAATTGACCAAAAGGAAGGGTGTCATTCCTAGTGCCGCCGCCAATGGTAGCCCCTGGGTTATATGGAATCGCATCTATTCTCTCCTGAACTTCTGCACTAGCTACGTAGACTTGGGAGGTGAGGGTTGAATTACAAACTAGAATTCATTGGGGACTGCTGACTAAAGGGTGTCATTGGGCCAATCCATATGCAGGTCATTTCCTAGACGATGAAGATCGTCTGGTGAAAATAGGCGCCCTTCTTCTCCGGTCGACCCGATAACACTGGGGGAGAGGTGAACTCATTCGCGGAAGACTTCCATCTGGCTCTAGATGAATTCTGAGTGCGCCTCTAATATCGGGATATCAGTTACATGTTTCCCTATCTTTCTGACTCTAGGTGACTGCACTCCCGATGTATTCAGTCAGCACGATGGAGGTGGCGGTGCGTCCATTACTGTCCTATTTCGACCATAGGTTCGGTCACAGGTCACAGCGACCCATAAACTGAACCCCACAGGTATGGTGTCACACGTCACGGACCCGATGAACTACAAAAAGGCCCATTTGGTCACAGCTGTGGATGCATTCTCTATAGAGATTGGACTGAAATGGTGGCTGATCACGGGTCACAGGGTGGTTTGAACTGGCGAACTACTGGTGGAGGGGTGTCACACAAATTTCAAGTGAACCTATGGTCGAAATAGGACAGTAGGCATTGTATCAAACTCGTCATGCCCTACTTTCCTTTGGATCCTCTCATATAGGCGGGTCATGGATTACCGCTTCTGCCGCACCCGAACCGTGGGCCATTGGTATAGAAGATACAGAATACAGTGTCGTATCCGTGGCCCTAACCCTTCCGCCGGACCTCCATTACGCGCCTACGATTTCCTTCATGTAGGGTTGTTGAACGGAATGGGGATTGGGGATTGGCTGGAGATAGGAACAACCCCAACCAGTAGTGCGTGGATGTCTTTGAACTCGTTTTTCTTCCAGGTTGGAATTAATACTGACTGCAAGCTCTGGGTTGAAAGCACGAGGGATAATTTTTTCTGCGACGGATGAGCTCTGGTTCGTGGTGCTGGCGTAGATGACGATGATCCCGTCTTAGTAGAAGATCAGGCTCAATTGATGACTGACCTGGCGCCGTGGATCAAAGATGGCATTCAATTGGCTCTAGACGCCCATCGCCCAGTTGAGTTTTCTTCCAATATTATGTGCTCGCTCAGTCCACTACTGACAAGACAATCCTATGGTTTTATACATACGAAGTGTACAACATTTTTCTCCTATACGACCTTAAGTCGGGTCAGGGGTCGCAACGGTTTTTTTCTGACCCGGAAACGCGCTCCAAGGTCCGCCATGTTTACAAAAGTAGATTTTCTTATCGATCCGACTTGCGGTCGTAACACTACAGTAGTCTGCAGGTTGTGGATCCTCTCCGGAACCGACTCTATGGCAACGCGGAATAGGGACACAACAAGGTTTTCAACGGGGATATACGTCAGGACGTCGAGCAAGGGTCCAGGTGAGCGAGATACATGAGTTGATGGTCATGTCAGGCACAATTCTATATACTTGGGGATATTCACGTGGTCGACGATAATCGTATCCGGCCCCTATTCGCCCCCGAGCCGGGGCCAATTGGCCGCTGTCTAAGCACGGGACTAGTGTAGTAGTGACAATTTACAGATGGCCAGTTATCACGAAACTTCCGCTTCTGCTATGTCTAGTGGACTCGAGTGGCCCGAAGACCCTGCTCCAAACGGATACGAAAAAGAAAACCCGTATACCCAGAATGTCGCCGATGCATTTGCCTACGTACGCGCTGAGGCTGAGTCCACTGAAGGATGGAAAAATATTGGTGATCGAAAGCATCACTGTCCTCGACAGTATTCATCTGATGTCTTCATCCTTGCAGGAACCAATGCTGGAGTTGTTATGGAAAAGAAGAAGAAGTCCGGTGATTCCTCTGCGATACCTCTGGTCCGAGGGCGAGGCATCATAAAAGGAGTCAAGCCCTACGAACTTCTTCCAGTCGTGGCTAGTCTTAGCGTCAGGTCGCAGTGGGATGGTAAGCTTCAATACCAAACATAAAGCTGTTCTCAGTCGAAATATTATGCAGCCCGTTACCAAGAGGGGTACGCATTGGTTCGCTATTCGCGAAAGTCCTATAAGTTCTACTCGATCCAAAAGTGAGCTGCCTTGATGTGCACCTGTCCCCATTTGTTAACGATATGAGTGGTCAAGGGGTGTTTTCCTCGTTTGGCCTCGAGACTTTGTCGGCGTTCGAGACGTCGCGTACAGCGAAGACGGAACTATCGAAGTCGTTCAAACATCCGTCCCCAACGATGAAAAAACCCCGGACGTATATGGCAAAGTTCGAGGCACGCTCACCGCCGCCGGATGGATTCTCCGTCCGTTAGGGGATGATACTGACGTCACCTACCTCGTCAAAGGCGTGTCTTCTTCTTGTACTTGAGCCTCCTTCGATGTCCTGATTTTAATTTGAACAATCTAAACTAGGCAATCCAAATGGCAGTATACCCACAGCTCTCGTTGACAAAGGGGTTACTGAAGCCCCCTATGCATTGTAAAAATCGCCGAATTCATTCGCACTGTCGGTCTGGTCTGCTACATTCCCCAAAACTCGATTTCCTCGGTTGTGCGTATGGAGACTTACGACCATGACTCAAAGACGTACACTGTTGCCCTAATCGGAGCTGCAGGGGATGCGTTCGACATCGCCGTGGACACCAAGACAATGTACAAGAACGGGTACGTGGCAGTCCTGAACGATGGTGTTAGTGGCGTCACCTTGAGTGGCGATGGGTCTGCCAAGCTTCACGTCGAAATTGGAGCAGAAGCCGACGGCGCCAAGTTTTCTATCACCGTAAAGAGGACATGAATCGATATCCTCTGTGTTTGATATCCTGTACTGTACCGTGTCCTCGGAAACTCCATCAGTTCACCTGTGACTTTTGCACCGATTAATGTACCACCCAAGTACTTGGTCACGCACACGAATTATCCAATACCGATGAAGCAGGGGAGCCCATCCCAATTCCCCATGCGAGTAATGTAATTGAACTCAAATAACGCTAACCAGAAGTTGTATCCAAGAACTAGAAACCCACCTTGGGTCCATTCCATCCACGCCCTCCACACGACGTTTACCGTATCGAGGTTTCTCTTCATCATCGAGAGACAGTGATAATACGTAACTGTCCGTGGTGAGGCTCGTACGTGTCAGTCCCGGAACTGAGCTGCTCCACCATTGAGTCTGAAGGCACGGACCGTATCAACAGTCAGATGAATAATGGCCTCGCAAGGGCCCGCGTGCGCTCACGGATGTGACGTCGTGGATCCCAGGGAGCTATGGACGCTCAATAAAAAGGACATCTGCAACACTTCGCGTTACCATTCGATAGATTTGGCTCGAAGGGACAGATATATAGGCTATGCCAACGGCTACTATATTTCGGCCCTGGAGGGAAGGTTCATTTCAATGTTCATTGGTAGCAGGCAGCCGAAAGAGGTGACCAGAGACCGTCGGTCGGTGAAGAAGCATTCTGGCTTTCCCCATCTAATTCTCTGTGAGGCAGGGGCGCAGAATCCAGGCAGAACGCGAAAAGGGCACCGTAGGAAGAACTGGATGATAGACTGGTGAGTACATAGAAACACTCCGTGATTGGAATAGCAGAAATGCCAGTGTGAAGGAATGCGACTGGTTATTCGGGAGTGGAGTGGAATGGCCCACGGGAAACCAACCAAAACGAAGGGTAACACTCCTGGCGATGCCAATGGTAGCTTGCTGCCATAGGAAGTCAGAGTTCGCCAGCATGAAAAGAACAGAGCTCCCATGCAGCCACTAGGCACCTCTTGCAATTGCTGAATACCCCTAATTAGTCGTGCGGATGTGCTGTCGATCTACAGAGGGTGAAAGTGTGGGGAAGGCGAGCAAGGCGAGCAAATGGCTATACCCAAATCGTTTGCAATTCTCGACCTGTGTTTTCTTCTCAGTGCTAGGGGAGAACTTGTATGCTGGGATTAGCTTGGATGGGTGCTGAGCTGTAAATGAGGGGTAGTACGTACTGCCTCGAGCCCTAATTGACCGGAGGACTTCTTGTCCGAGAGGCGAATCCCACACAGGGTCGGTCAACTCCTGGAAGGGGCTCGTCTGCTTCATAAAGCCCTACTTCATCTTGTAGGCGATTCACGTCTCCCAAGGCAAATGTCTGGGCCCCAGGAGGAGGTGAAGCAAGGTACATGTGAATACAAAGTTGAAAATGAAGCCTGAGACAATTGTCATAGGCATTGCCTGGGACTCGGGGATCCTAAGACTCCCAGCTTTCGTGATATCGAACTCCGGCGAGGTTTGGAAAACTGAATAATCCGATAATCATCCTATGAGTTGGTTTCAGAGTTAGCGCCCACGAAAAATTCGGACATCCTTCGTACATCAACATCAATTCCAAATGCATATTCATCGAACTGAGGGCGAAGGGAGGAGGCCATTGTCAGGTAATTTTGAGGCGTATCGAGGTCCACGGGGAGTTGTTCATATGGTCCGACAAACTACAACCCCAGGCCGGACATAGCTGCATACTTCAATGATCTTCAATGATTATGAACCCCGGGACACTCACAATTATCAATCTTTTTTCCTCAATCCTGTTTTGAATGATGGGAACGACGCTTTTATTCTCGTCGCTAAGTGTCGCTCCGGTGATATTGCAGAAGGAATTTCCAGGAACTGACGCCGGAACTGCCGCAATGTTCCTCTGTGGATGATAGATGACCCCTGATCAATATCGAGAGATGTCATGGAATGAGGGAACCACCCACTGGGAAGGCCAGCAGTGCCTCAGAATTCAGTCGGTCGGCGGAGACTCGAGGGGCGTATTTCGTCTCTAAGATCCGAACAATCAGCTGGAAGACCGGGGTTGAATTGTGCCTTGGTTCCATTCTAGAAGAGCGTGGCAGACGAGGCTGTCGTGAGGGTACCCGGGATATTCGAATAAGCTACTAGTAGTGAGGATCACTGGACACAAAGTGGTGATGAGGTAGTGTCCATGCAATGTTGAAACATTTTCGAAGCCCCTCTTACCGGCGTTAGGATTTTTGTTCGAATAAATGAGCTGACTGTGGAATATCAGGCGACACTTACTCCTATGTAGAGTGTTCAAGTCGACTTACGGCGTCGATAGCTTGGACCATTGCTGCCGACGTTGGGCCCACATACTAAGGGAAGTATATAATCGGAGGATCCGAGAGAGGGCGGTATGCACATCGATGGAACCGCCCCAGTATGTCTGATCTGCCACTGTCCCAGTATGGATCGCATCGACTTCATATCTGGTAACAATTCCAAAGCGACTACCGCCGCCTTTCAATGCTGTAAAAAGATCTGAGTACTCGTTCGTGCGGGTGGCAATGACGAGGGGGCCATTTGTGTCGAGAGAGCGGAATCTATCACAGGCCCAGCCTTGAGGAGGGGGTAGGAAACGTAGACCACCCCCAAGAGCGAGGCCGGAAAACCCAACAGCCCTGGACTACACAAGCTAGATGTTACCTTTCGAGGCAAGCAAGAGGCGAAATATAAAAAGGAATGAACGAACTCCAATGGGTGCTACACCCTGAGATTGGAGTCCCCCATAGACTTCAAGTAGGACACCAGGCTCAATGGATATGGGATTGCGGACCGGGCCGTACGAGAATGGCTCATCTGAGAAGAGTCCATCAAAACACCGTTGCTAATGCTAAAGACGGGCCCCAAGATGAGAAAGGAAAGAGAGAATTAGAGATCGCCGACTGGAACGCAACTCACGTATTTCGGTCGGGCCTCGCACACCTCGTACGACATAATGCGCGTCGGAACGAAAAATAGTGCGCACTATAAAGACACCGTCTGAGGAATTGCGAGGGAAAACGATACATGCTGGTTCTGACAAGGAACAAAAGGAAGCAACCTTGTCATCGACACTTGACAAAGACGCAGAGAAACAGCTAGCGAATACAAGTCGGCTGAAGCTCCCCTGCCTCAAAACGAACTTCGCCCACGCGATCAATTATTCGGAAATGGCCGCAACGGTCAACGTCTCTCTCCCAGACCATCTCCACGCCGCACTCGTCCAACTTCTTGGGCTGGATGTTCCTGAGAATATAAGACAAAAACTGCTGCAATATGTGAAGCCAACATTCAGTGAATCAGCGACAGAGTTGCCTTATGAACTTTTGGCAAGCATCTCTCGTTGGGCACATTCAGACGATGGCAAGCTATCTTTAACGGGACATCGACTCGGTGTGTGTGTGCTAAATTGCCCTGAGAGGAAGTCTTCCTGATGTTGTGAGGGTAGATCTTAGTGACTATCTACTCATTTCTCTTCTCTCTGGTACGACCACTTCGCCTTTGGCAAAACTCCCCCCGTACCGATCAGAGGATCCTAATACCGAAGCCTCTCGCCAATCAAGCGATCGACGTGCTCTAACAGCACTCCTCAACGCATTGTTCAGTGTGCTTGGCGTGGGGGTTGCCACATGGTGGATGGCAGGGAGCGCAGGGTGGCGTCCTGAGCGAGTAAGTGCATGGCTTCAAACCAGTTTTCCGTCTTATCTCTAACGGAGCTCTAGAGAGTTCTCCTGGCGTTGTTCTGCGCCGTCGTTGTTGCAACATCCGAGGGCATCCTTTATCTTATTTGGGCATCACGACACACTCCCGGTTCTAATAAGCTCCATCGACTCAAGAACAAGAAAATTGATGACCCGAATGAAGTTCATTTTGAGGCAGAACTCGCACAGAATGATAGTTCCATGGCTCCCGAGGCCTTAGACATCGTTCGAGAATGGGGGGCGAGACGTCCTAATACTAATGTCGGTGGGGTTTTGCCCGATTACTGTAATCCGTTGGTTTGACTGGACCCCCCAAATTCACCAGCAATATTTTTCCTTCTCTCTAATATAGCATGTCGCCGAATACATTCCTCGTATGGTGCATGCCCTAATTTAAAAAATCCATCGAATAACCACCCTGCCCATTGGCGGTAAGTTGGAAATTGTTAGTTGACATTCCAAATCTCCCGGCCAGAAAAAAACGGATGGACAATACGTCTAAGCTTTTGCAACCGCGAGGATGCTGGAACGAGTCATATAGGCCTTTGAGCTTGCTAATCCTCTCGTTCGTTTCCGCTTTTTGGGCCCGTCCGAGGCGTGGATGTAGAGTCACAAGAGCGGAGCGAATTGATGGCGGAAGAGGCGATGGTGATGGCGGCGTCTGTCCGATAATCTGATAGTTTGGTAGTTTGGTGAGCGCACATGAGCTTTTCGGCAGCGGAAAGCGATGACCAGGTCCCG
Organism: Hydnum rufescens UP504; assembly: GCA_014904985.1. NCBI lineage: Eukaryota > Fungi > Basidiomycota > Agaricomycetes > Cantharellales > Hydnaceae > Hydnum > Hydnum rufescens. The sequence continues at coordinate 18,865 of MU128974.1, read as the reverse complement.
ATGGCGTCATTCAATGTCGCACGACGGTGTAGAGCTTTTGCGTAAGTAGGAACGTCCCAAAGAGCTATCGCCAAACCAATTATATTAAAGACGGGCGAGAAAACTCATTTTAGAAGACCGACAGTCCGTACATGACCGAACGGCACTAGCGTGATCACCTCTTTGGGTAGAATATCCATGAAAAGAATGTAAAGTATGAAGGTATTGACGCACCAGTTTGACATGTTAGGCAGCGATATTAGCATTTAAGATCAATCGAATCACCGCACATTGTTGTTCAAGGAGAGCTAGAGGGGTCAAACCCCCCATTTTCTCCGGTTCTGCATCAGGAAAGCCAGACGCCGCTGATCCTTCTATTGGATCTTCACCGGACTCTTGGGCTTTTTCTGTCCCTTTCACATTGGATGGTGGTGGGACTGACCGGAGGGGAAGTGCACGGAGTCCCTCGAGGTGCGTTTCTGAAGCCCGCTTCTAATTGGATTCCCGGAAGAAATCTTTCCTCGCTCCTTGAGTACGTTCGCTTCGCTTCACGAAGTCTACCTCAAGGGTCATTTCTATATGTGATGGCAGGATCATTGGGACGGCTCATACCTTAATTCTTCCTCTTGATCCTTGGTATTGACGGGAGACGAGGAAGCAATCGATTCGATTCGACGCAATCTTCGTGGGTGAGTGTTTCGGACGCGTCTTGCCAGTCTTCCTCTCCATCACTCCGTTCTCCATGACGAATGGTGACCCCACCTAGCAGCAAACTCCGGTAGCTAGAACCTCCTCAAAGGGGCTTGCGACGTCAGCGCACGTCTCATATATCCAGTCGCTTGGCAAAGTCCGTAACATAGGCTAGGGCGAAGAGATATACCCGTTGTTTCATGGCTTTCTGGGGTAGACCGCGGATGATCTGGCGTACCATATGACTGCACACCTACGGCTGAACGCCATATATTGGGGATTGATGGCTCCCTGTGTTATGAGCGGATCGACCAGGAGATACGGTTGATGTCTTCCATACAGTGTTCGGTGTAGCAGGTGGGGTCCAGTATTGATAGCGCATGATCTACGTCCAGGACTTTCCTTACTTGATTATTCGGATCTCGATAATATGGATCCCATTGGCTGCGTGCCCTCGCGTCTCATCGAGAGCCTGGGACTCAAGAAAGATTGAGCCTATTCTCATCTGTGACGATGGTGGAATTGAAGGTAGACTTTCATATGGAGAGGGGAAACTGCGACGTACCGGAGCTTGCAAGAAGGTTCAGTATGGGTGCTAGTCGCCTGAATAATTGGGGGATGAGGGAGCCTTCGGCGCCCGAGCTGGACACATGACCAATATTGAGGTATTGATAGGTTAAATATCGCCAAGGTTGAACCTCCTGTTGGTTGAAACATACAATACCTATGTCAGGAAGCGAATGAGGCCAGGGGACCGATGCCTTAAGAAATGCGATGTTCACATACTGACGTACTCGTGAAGCCTTTACGTTCGCGAAATTCTCGGCTCTCACAGATCGCTTCCATTGCACAGAACCTAACAATGAGATTTGAGTGATTAACATTCGCACCAGAAAGGCGTACAATTTTTACGACGACATCCAGACGAGAGAGAGAAAAAACTCTTGGTTCAAATCCCTCTCAGGGAATCAGTGTCGTGCGACGATCGAAATGCCAGAGCCAGGATTAAAATCGAATGCACGGTAAAGCCAGAAGACAGCTCTGGTTCCTAAGAGCGGTCAATCTCTAGTTAGAAGTCATTTCAACGATAGAATAGCAACTCGGGGGACCTAGTGTGATAGAATCGCCCTCCCTTTTTCGTGCGGCATCCCGTTCTCCGTTTCGAAACAGACACTCGCATTGTTTGGGGCGTGAGATGATGTCAGCGAGCATTCACAAAAAATGAGATACTTCGATTTGGCAATTGCCGGTTTCTCCCACTGCACAGAGCACACTATGACTGCCCAACTCCAACAGCCTGCGGATCCCCTCATTGTGGTCCCCCCTCCCCCTCAGAATCCCCCACATTGGCAGATGTATATAATGCGCATGACGTTGTTGCCAATGTGCTCATCAGTTCACGTGAGTGTTTCCATTCTACCATACTTCATTGCTCACGTCTATTGGTGCGTTTTGATAGAACAACACGTCGGTCAAGCCAGCACCCACAACGACATATCACGTGCTCTTATGTATCAGCACACCGTCACAAAAGCTGCAGTGGAAGCCAACCAAGGTATGTCTGATCTGCCACAATAGTGTATTTGTCTTCAGAATTCCATGCAGTCGTGGTGCCGGTTGGGCTCGGGCCCTTGCAAATCCAACTCAACGCAATGCAACAAAACCAAGCAAAAGTGCTCGCGCAACTAGATGGGATACAACAGGACCAGCGTCAAATACAGCGGGAAATGCGACTCGACCGCCGGCGAGTGGTGACGCAATTGGACGACATGCACCAGCAAATGATCAACACAGACAGGAGGATCATCTGTGTAATCATTATTCTCAATCGCTCCTAGGTGTCTTCTAAACCACTTCTATAGTTGGCGAATGGAATGAGACACGATGGCTTGGCTACTCCATATACAATCGTACCCTTCACTGATGGGGATGACCCGACGCAGCCGCCAGTTTGTTTTTTCCCCATGACTATCATGCATTGACTGACAAAAACTCTGGGCAGCATAACTTGGTGCCGCTGGTGTCAACTGCGGTTATTGATGCGCTCTCCGCACACCGCTGCAATCGCTACTTAGACGGTTACAAAGTTGATCATCCACCTGGTGTCGGTAATCTAGCCCTACGTCGTCAGCTGCTGAAACGCGCCATCGGGGCCCCTGCTTAACTCCAAAGCAAAACTTGCGACTCTCGTCACTCACGCTTGTCTCCGACGTCGTACCCGGCCACTCCGTATCCGCTCGCTCCAACAAGAACTTGCATGCTGGGGTTAGCTTGGATGGGTGCTGAGCTGTAAATGAGGGGTAGTACGTACTGCCTCGAGCCCTAATTGACCGGAGGACTTCTTGTCCGAGAGGCGAATCCCACACAGGGTCGGTCAACTCCGGAGGGGGCTCGTCTGCTTCATAAAGCCCCAATTCATCTTGTAGGCAATGCACGTCTCGCAAGGTAAATGTTCGGGCCCCAGGGGGAGGTGAAGCAAGGTACATGTGAATACAAAGCTGAAAGTGAAGCCTGAGACAATTGTCATAGGGCATTGCCTGGGACTCGGGGATCTTAAGACTCCCAGCTTTCGTGATATCGAACTCCGGCGAGGGTTTGGAAAACTGAATAATCCGATAATCATCCCATGAGTTGGTTTCAGAGTTAGCGCCCACGAAAAATTCGGACATCCTTCGCAGATCAACATCAATTCCAAATGCATATTGATCGAACTGAGGGCGAAGGGAGGAGGCCATTGTCAGGTAATTTTGAGGCGTATCGAGGTCCGCGGGGAGTTGTTCACATGGCCCGACAAACTACAACCCCAGGCCGGACATAGCTGCATACTTCAATGATCTTCAATGATTATGAACCCCGGGACACTCACAATTATCAATCTTTTTTCCTCAATCCTGTTTTGAATGATGGGAACGACGCTTTTATTCTCGTCGCTAAGTGTCACTCCGGTGATGTTGCAGAAGGAATTTCCAGGAACTGACGCCGGAACTGCCGCAATGCTCCTCTGTGGATGATAGATGACCCCTGATCAATATCAAGAGATGTCAGGGAAAGAGGGAACCACCCACTGGGAAGGCCAGCAGTGCCTCAGAATTCAGTCGGTCGGCGGAGACTCGAGGGGCGTATTTCGTCTCTAAGATCCGAACAATCAGCTGGAAGACAGGGATGAAGCGGAAGACTGGAAAGATCCAACCATCGAGAAGAATAATGTAGGCTCCAGGCGAGAGGTGGTCTGTTGAATCCCTCTCGATGGATACTTTCGCAATAGATTCGATAGCGACAGAGAAAGGCTCAGGTCCCGGCTTGATGTTGCACGGATATAGAGACCATTTCTCGTCGGTCTCAACTCCGAGGAAGCCGCACAACCATCCGTAGAAGGCCTTCACTGTTACACTCCTCTTTTCTGGTGATGTTGGAATATGACATCCTTACGAAATGGTGTAGTTTATGAGCAGACGGGTAAAGACAATCAGAACGAGAGCGAGAACCTGCCACAAGTATGGGCTCCACAGCATAGGCAAACACGAAAGTATTGTTGTAGCCATTGGGATCAAAGATATCGTAGAACTTCATGGATTCAGTGTCAATTATTTAGAGAGTAAGGCTAAAACACCCCTCACCGCAAGTGTAGGTAGGTCATGTGGCTCGAAATAAATTTGGATTTCGTCATAAACAATATTCTGAATCTAATTCCTCTCTTCAGCAGTGATCCTGTTGAAGGTGTACCAAAGGGCCTTCTGGAGGGCACAGCTAGTGGCTGGTAGTACTGGCGGGGGACCTAAGGTTTCCGCTGTCCAGGACGATGGCAGTTTCTAGTTGGCAGAATTACACTAGTTTTAACATACCCTTTTAAGCAGCACCCTAAGTCGTCCCGGCAACGTCCTTTCCACCCGTTTCTTTCTTGCCACATTCCCTAAACAAGCACCACTCCACGCACAACCAAACCCCTTCACACTCCTTTGACTATCCATATCTCTCTTGGATGATGCGCCCGCAATTACCGCGGACGCCGCCGCGTGAGGCAAAGAGAAACCCCACCCTTGGCTCCAAGTTCTCTACCTCACCACCTCGCAGATCGTTCACTACCCTCGTAAAGTCTGTCAAGGACGTAGTGAGCAAGGCGAATCTGTCTGGGCACTTCTCCAAGCGCGATTCTATTCTTACTATCAAAGATATACGTCGTCGTAAACCCGGGTACGTGATCCCCAGTTCTGCGTCATACCATGCCTCGGTGTGCCAATGCATATATATAGGTTCCACCACTCCCTTAGATATATCAGAAGCTCGCGATTGGCATCGTCTCGGTCGTCTATCATCTTACAGCGTGGGGTTGACAGAATTATGCTTGGAGAACGCGTTCGATATCGCCCTACGAGCGAAGCGGGGTCCCCGTCTAATGCTCTGCCAACACTTGGATCTCTCGGTCTCCTACACTTCTTTCCGCTTCTTTCTCAACCTGATCCTTCGGCGACAGACTCTGGCCACCTAACTTCTGTTGAGGTCACGAGTAAAGTCGGGGTTTCGCCCAGTCTCGAAGCTCAAGGACCCTCGAGCGGCGACGAGAGAGCATTGCCTATGTTTCTGCCTGGTACCCCTCCCCGCTCGGCGACGGCCCTTAGAGATCATGACCCAAAGTGCTCTGTACAGGGATCTCAGAATTCACGTTCATTCTACAGCATCGACACTATGTCTTCTGGTTCTTACTATGACGACACGTTCGCGGAGACTCTAGACAATGTGTTCGACATCTCTTGGGATTCTGCGGATGCCCTTCATGACGATCCGGGCATGGGCTCCGGATCTCGGAACCCTTTCGTCTTAGCGCAGGTCGACGGTGGGAATCAACTAACGCGTCGTTATGACCAGAATATTTCATCTATCCCTGAGGCTGAAGTCAATTCCTTGGCTGGGGTAAGACCTCTTGACCGTGACACCAATCGAGGCCCTTCATCATTTTCTGCTCGAGGCGAACCTACTTCATTCGTCTCCCTCCTGAATGAAGTACACAGTTCTCGCCCAAAAACTATTATCGAAGAATCGGAGGGCGAATCCTCCCCTTGTACTAGTTCTGTTCCCTCGCAAATATCGTCTGCCGCTGCTGAACCCTTGACATGTCCCACATCGCCTTCCGGGCTGCTTGTCCCCAGCTCACCGTTCACGGTCTTGCCTTGCGGCATGCTCCTCAAACCACACGAATGCCATGACCTTACACGAGCCGAGATGGATCACTCCCGTGGTGATGTCGACCTGAAGCCTGATCACGATTCTCTTATGAATCTTGAACATGGTGCAGAGCCGACCATCTCTGAACCCTCCCCAGATCTCAACTTAAATCTCCCCTTCCAAGCTTTGCCTCAGGTCCCAACGACGCTCTCGGACGCGGAGGATGTCCCCGACTCTCAAATCTCACATGTGCTTGATGCTCATTCGCTTCCAATTCAAATCCCCAAGGAGATAAGATCCAAATTTGACTTTAAGGGAGACCAAGAGTTGCCTCTACTACCTATCGATGACCACAATCGTGGACAAAGGGAAATCATTGCGAGCGGAGAAAGAACTATAGATATTGATGCAGCTAACCCTCGAAAAGGTTTTCACCCGCCCCCACCTGTACCTGCTAGAAGTCTTGTCAGACCAAGGCACGTCCTTTATTCGTTCGTAATTCACAAGAGTTAGCGGGATGTTTAGAGGTTATTCTGGAAACTCCAGCGCTGCTTCTCCCTTCTTCAAGTCTACCCGTTCTGTCTCGTTCGCAGGGCCTCCATCTCTTCCACGAGACGAAGGACCTATTACGTCCTCAGCAGGGCCCAAGATCTCATTCGTTACGCTATTCAAGAATTTGCGCCGTCCCAAGAGCACCGATGTATCCGATATTGACAACAACGTGAAGAAGCCGAACAAGATCAAGCCTGTTTTGACTCCCATTCATATCGAACATCCCACAGAGTACGCAATTTCGTTCTCCATCTCCAAGCCTATATCATATCTCTCTTCATATCCGCGTTTTGGTAATCCCAAATTTGCCTCGTTTCGGGCAGGGCATCTGTCTATTCCATTATCCAAGAGTACGATGAGGATCCATTCGCAATGAACCCTCCCTTGAAGAGTCGTACGGTTCACACAAGGCCCTCGGTGCGCATTGTCGTCTCGTTCCTCCCCACCTTTCGATCTGAGTATCGAATTCAGCTTGCCGTGAGATCGGATAGTCTGATTTCTCTCCCGTATCTCCCCTTGGATCCCATGCCACATAAGAATTTCCATTTGCCTACCGTAAGCCACCATTAGATTCACAAAAGTGTACGCTGACTGCTCATTCACTGCTCGTTCCTGATAACTATCAGCGACTCACGGAATCGACCCTGCGTTTGCATACCACACTCTCTGCTGCCTTTGCACACTCGGATTCTAGCTCATTCTCGGGGACCACAAATACCAATGCGACTCTTATTGGTAGCTCTCCTATTTGTCCACCTTCCAGTGCGACCACAGTGTTCTCGCGCTTCACTGGATCGGGTGGTGGTCCTCGGAGTACTACAGGATGGCCGGCTTCGTCTCCTCAGTCCCCCATCATAGGCGGTAATGTCGATAATGATTCGCATCCCACTTTGATTTTTAGTCAAGCGAACGCTAGCGAACCAATTCTTTCGTTGTCCCCGCCACTCTATGACATTGCGTTGGGCTCGGGATCCAGGGAGGATGGAGATGAACGGCGAGGAGCTAGGGTGCTTCACACTGCCTCGATTGGGTTGGGAGATCCCTGCTCGGTCGCTCGCCATTCAGGAAATCGGGATGTGTCCGCCGCCCAGGTGCGGGCCACACGTCGTAAGATGTCGATGCTGGAGATTGGGTACAATACCTTGGATTTAAGCGCCCTGCCTTAGGTACTATCTCGAAATGTCACGTGCGATTGAGTCATCTCAGATCTGAGCATAAAACCCAAGAAAGAATGCTACAGGGATGCCCCCTCCCATCATGTCGAACGCAATTCCCATCGTTCGAGGTTATTCTCACCCCTACGCTACATCCGCTAGTCCCGTCACTTCCCCTGTCACCCACTCCCCAATCCTTAGCAGCTCCATCATTTTGAAGAGCAATATCGGTGCGGCCAGACCAAAGGTTCTCCGCCCCTTCGCTGTCGGCGAGCTCCGACTTTTGCTACTCGAAAATATCAGCGAGGAGGCTGTTCAGACCTTCAAGTCCCATGGCTTCCAGGTCGATCACTTCAAGAAGGCCTGGTCAGAGGATGAGCTCGTGGAGAAGATCAGTGTATATCATGCTATCGGCATTCGCAGCAAAACCAAGATTACAGAACGTGTGCTCCAACACGCCCCAAAAGTACGCTTTTCTTTTGCACCCATCGCCATGCGTAATCTACAGCTGATGCTAAATGTGCCTCAGCTTTTGACGATTGGCTGCTTCTGCATTGGGACGAATCAAGTGGATCTGGTAGCAGCAGCGCGTGCTGGAATTCCAGTGTTCAACTCCCCCTTCTCCAACTCACGGTCTGTTGCCGAGCTTGTCGTGGCCGAGATTATCGCACTCGCTCGTCAGCTAGTCGATCGTGCGGGCGAGATGCGCCAGGGTAATTGGAACAAAGTCTCCAAGGGGTGCTGGGAAATCCGAGGCAAGACCCTGGGTATCGTTGGTTATGGTCACATTGGCACCCAGCTCTCTGTACTCGCAGAGGCATTTGGGCTACGCGTGCTCTACTATGACGTGGTCAACATCATGCCCCTTGGCTCCGCCCAACAAGTTAACACTCTGCAGACCCTTCTCTCTCAATCCGATTTCGTGACCCTCCACGTCCCGGAACTGCCTGAAACAGTCAACATGATCTCGACGACCGAGCTCGCACAGATGAAGCGAGGGGCCTATCTCCTAAACAATGCTCGGGGTCGTGTCGTAGACATTCCTGCCCTCATCGCCGCCCTCAAATCGGGCCATCTTTCTGGGTGCGCCATAGACGTGTTCCCCTCCGAACCAGGCGCGAACAGCGAAGGAGCATTCAACGACCAGCTCAATTCCTGGTCGTCAGCTCTCCGCTCCCTCCCCAACGTTATCCTCACCCCCCATATCGGTGGCTCAACAGAGGAGGCACAGCGCATGATCGGACAAGAGGTCTCCACCTCCCTTACACGCTACCTTTTGTTCGGTAGCACGCCCGGCGCCGTCAACTTCCCTGAGGTGGACCTGCGCGCTATATCCGACGACCAGACGTCCTTCATCCGCGTGTGCTATATCCACCGCAACGAACCGGTGTGCTCAAGCAGGTGAACGAGATTCTCAGTGATCATAACGTCGAAAAGCAGTTCTCCGACTCCAAGGGCGACCTCGCGTACCTCCTCGCTGATATCTCAGACGTCAGCGAGGCCGATATCCGCGATTTACACGATCGGCTGCACAAAACACGTGCCAACATCGTTACGCGACTGTTGACATAGGTCCCAGGGCATGATCCACAAGTCGAGACTGCAAAAGAAGCCAAGCCTTCAAATAGACAATGCAATCCATGAATTTGGACGATATAGAAAACATCCTGACTCCGTAACGGGTCAATGGATTATAGATGGTTGCCAGTGGTTCAACCCCGAAGTAGCCTTGTAGCCATAATTTAATACTATGCCTTTACTCCAACCCGTTTCCGCTTCTTCTCCAATCCTGCGATCTTCTCCCGCACTTTAGCTTCGTCCTCCTGCGCCTCGGCATAAAAATCGGCGGCAGTCTTTGCTTCGTGATTTCGCTTGATGAACTTGAGTCCTGCAAGATTATATCCGATCTCTTCCTTCTGACGGCGAAGGGCCCCTCGCAAGCGTGTACGAAGCTGAATGAGAACGGCACGCATCGTCCGGTTAGTTACGATCTGGTGATGGTGAGTCTTGAGAAGAAAGAACATGATGCGGGATATGAGGACGATGTTCCATTCCTGCATTTCATTCCATCCATGAGTCCATGAAGAGGAGGCAAATACGAGCCCTGAATCAATACGTACCCTCAAAGCCCACTCGTTCAGGTATTCCAATAACGAGACCACTTTCCCAAACGGCAACACAAGCAATGCATCAAAGAGCTCTGCACTGCGCACCTTCTCCACCGTCCTGAGCACATACGCCTCCGGACTTAGATCCAGCGCAGCCAGAATAGCGTGCCGCGCAGGTGGGGGAAGGGATTCCGGATTGCGTGAGGCCGCTCGCTCCTCGTAGTACGCGCGAAATGTCCCGCGCTCGTGATCCGCGACGTCGATCGCTTCGATAATTCGTTCACCTGCCATGAGCGTGTCGGATGTTTGCTTGCTCACGATTCCTGCTTCCGCGCCTTCTTCGACTTGAGCATCTGCCACGCCGCTGCCGATCGGGGCGTCAGAACGACCGAGCGTGTCTGCGATGCCTTTTTCGTAGATGGCCTCCAGCTCCTTTTCTCGCTCTTCCTCGAGGAATAACTAACCAACCCAAGAGACAGAACGACATCAGTTAGAGAACTGCGCACCAGGGAATCAGTTTGAACGGTGTGCCTCACCGGCTCGTCAGTTTTCTCCCAGACTCGAATAGACTTGTCGTGTGAACCAGTGAACGACGAATTTACCCGAATTACTAACGACCAGGGCCCAAATCTCTCCATGATGCCCGTTCAGTTTTTGAATATTTTCGAACTGGTGTTGTACAGGCACGTTCCCGTCAGACCCCTGCATAGAGCCCCATTCGATCCAAGTCATAGACAGCTTACCTTATCGCCGTCCCAGTATTTGAGCAGCTTATCCTTGCTCGCGGTCCAGAAATAATGGCTATGCCCTCTATCACCCTTGGTCCAATCGATTTCGCGTTCAAAAGCGACTTGCATGATGCTCTCCTCGTGCGCAAACAAGCTTTTGTGACAGTCCCCAAAATCGAGGCCCCAGATCTTGACATTTTTATCGGCAGAGCAGGTTGCGATGAGTTTCGAGTCGCTCGAAATGTCGAGAGACAAGACCGGGAGCTGGAACATGTTATGGATTTCGAAAACGTGCACATAGAGATCTAAATACCCACTTTGTGCCCATATAAGGAAAGGAAAAATTTGAGCGTATCTTGATAAAACACTTTGACGGTCGAATCAAGGAGGGCCACAGCAAGAAGACGGCCGTCGGGACTGTACTTGACCACTAGTACGTCATCGGTCATCTTCAATGTCTTGATATGTACGAGAGCCATTGGTTTGATCTAGCAACGTAGGCAAAAACCACCGTCAAATCTAAGGCTATTTTTCCTGGAGTGAAACGATATTCTTGCCTGCTCAGAAGTTTTCGTCTCAATCTCCCAAAATTTTATGTCCTTGTCGGCGCTGCCCGTTACCAAGGCTTTCCCGTCAGGGCGCACATGCATAGACCACAGGGCGCCCTCATGGGCTTTGATGGTGTCTATTAATGTAGAAGATGCCAAGTCGTATAGCTGGATCTCCCCGCCTTTTGTCCCAACAGCGATCTTCGCGAAGTATAAGAGATTGAGGGATGAAAAACAGTTGATGAGGACCACGTACGTGTCTATCACCAGGTAGAAAAGTACTGCAAAGCGCGTATCCGCAATCGAGAGTTCGTATACATGATGTGGTCTTCAAGTTCCAAACTTTTAAGGACCCTGGATACGACAGAAGTAAAAATGTGATGGCAATCGAGAGGCGAAGAATTTGCTAACCGTGAGAGGCAGAGGCCAGGAGTTGGTCATCGGAACTCAGTGCCAGGGTGCGCACATCTGTGCGATGTCCTGGCATATCTACGGAGAACTGTCGAGTGGCCTCGGGTGTCGTCTTCTCCTTTTTCGTGGATTGCGGTGAAGGCACTCTAAATACTTCCAAGGCATTCGATGCCAGAGCAGCGAATAGCTGCGAATCGTGTGTCACAAACCCAGAATCCTGGAGGCAGCGGAGGGCGAATCATACGTACTTGAATGTCCCCTCTCGGACCTGGCTCTTCATTGACAAAGCTGAAGGAGCGAATCTTGCCGCTCGCTCGTACCACTAGATATGGAGTAAATAGGTCTTCAAGACCAATCTCCTTCTCAGCGTCGTCAATATCCTCATCCTCGGCGCCACCATTTTCATTCTCTTTTCCCTTCCTGTCCTTTCCTTTACCTTTGCTTTTTCTTTGTCTCGCTTCCGGCGCCGGACTTCCTTTTTACGGACTTCGTCTTCAGTTCGGACACGAAATATTTCAACCGAGCGATCGTGCGATTGTACGGCAAGATACGGTTGGTTTGGATGGAATGCGATTTGCGAAACCCGGTTCCGTGCAGACAATGGAAGCGTCGAAAGGGGGTAAATCATCTTGGAGATCTAAAACAAGCACGCCTCATCAGGAGCAGCAAATCACGAACCAAGCACATATGCGCACCTCACCGGATTCGGTCTCCTTTATACCAGCCTCGAGGGAGGCATAGTCTATTCGCCACCCCTTGAGCTCCCCATCACCACTCCCAGTAAAGAGAAAATCCCCTTCATTACTGATAGCGAATGTCCATATCTCGGAGTGGTGTGCGACAAGGGTTTGCACACAGTGTTGCGTTGACAAATCCCACAATTTAAGGAATGTATCTTTGGACGACGTAAGGATATAACCGGGGGTCGGAGACGTCGAAGTGGATGGCGATTTGCTCGGGTTCAAGAAGTGAATCGCCGTTATTTGGTCTCGGTGTCCGCGTAAACTGAGGATTCGTGGTCAGAGCGCCGCCTCAGATCGGGTCGAAGGGTACGAGTAAAGTACTTACCGGAACAATCCAGTTTCAGCCAGTACGTCCCAAACAATGAGCTCGGTATCTTGGGAACCCGACGCCAATCTGGAACCAGTTTCGTCGAATGCTAACGCGGTAACTGCTTTTTTGTGTCCATTCAAGCCAACAACCACGGTAGACGCCGAGGCACTCCAAAGACGAATGGAACCATCGGCGTATCCAATTGCGAAGATATCTTTTTGCGGAGAACGGAGCATACAAGTCACCTCCGAGCGGTGTCCAGTTTCGTGCCACATGGTGACCTACAACATATGAGAAAAGGTAGGCCATACTGTAGATGATCCCATACCAATTGGCCTTTTTTAACATTCCAGACGAGAACATCCTCCAGAGCCGGGACATAGGCTAATTTGCCATCGTATACTGAATTTGAAGTCGAGCTGCACACAAGCCCGAATGCCTATGATACCAATAGGTAAGAAGCCATTCAGCCTCAAGCACGCTCTCCCCCATACCTGGGTTTCGCCATGCCTCAGATACGAGCGGACCATCAAAAAAAAAGCTAGGGGCAATTCGCTGTGAGTGTCACGCTTCGTAACAACTCGTCACGCATACATCTATTTATGCCCCTCATATCTAAAATCAAGCCCTTAGATCCGCGAGCATCAGTCCATAATCTACACCCACTCCTTCAGCCTGGTGGAACCTGACAACGTGTGTCCCCCCCATCGACAACCCCACTTCTGAACACGTGGTCAATACGAAATATTGCTACGAGTTGGATGCCCCCTCACGGGTACCCAGCTGTTCTAGAAGTCTCGAACTACACGAGGGGTTGCATGCATCCGCAAGAGAAGTTTTCGCGGTTTTGCGTTGCTAGGCGCCCAATACTCTATTGAACCGATACCTCCATTGGTGCGCACTTCTTTTACCTGCTCATCGTAGTCCTTCGGAGGTGGGAGAGATTCGACAGGATCTAATTGGAGATAACGAAGAACCAGTCGGGGAAGAAAATAAAAGGGAGTGGTGTTACCGGAAGTGTAGAAAGTGTCTTGCAAATCACGCGCAGGGTATTGCTGAAGAGCGAAAAGGGTATCGAAGTTCGAAAAGCTCGAATTTACATACTGTGGAGTAGCCATTTCCGCAAAACTTTCCAAGCATGAGTTTAGCCAATAGGCGTGTCTGATTCGAGCGCACCCCATTTCGAGAAAGATATTCCGTAACTGCTCTCGTACATTGAATAGAGGATGTACCCCCGTACTCCATGCGCATCGAAATTATATTCATGAAGTTGGATATTCTCGAGGTCTCTAAGTGACGATGTACGTACCTATATGAGCCTTGCGACTTCTGATCCGACGCGTGATTTCCAGACGTCGGCGGTAATTGAAGGTCGTCTTCCTCTCTGAAACCGTCGATGAAACGTAAGGACTGCTGCCTCGGTGTTCGAGAACATATTCAAGGGTTGCCGGGCCCGTTCTTCTCAGGAAACAGACAAAGGTCAGGCGCAGATTATGCCTGACTCTGTACGTTCCCAGGAAGGGCTGACTCCTGACCAAACATGCCTTCCAAGGCCTGCAGAGAATATCGATACGTCCCACCGGTAGATTAAGATCAAGTCTGGATAGATCGAGGCCACTCAACACGCCTGCTCGATGTGTATCTTGCGTCGATACCGAACTCAGCGTACGATGACCATAATCATCTAGAAGCAATTTAAGAGGGAAAGATCCCCCCCCCCTCTCAGGTTCTCGCCCAAGCGTACATCGCCGTGAGGGGATATGGGAAATCCTTGAATTGAAAAGGCCAATAGTTGTGAAATACTGAGACGCGAGGTATTACCCGGGTGGGGCTCGAAGGCATCTAAAAGCATAAAAAACACGCCCGACAATGGGGATCCTTGGGGGGATCACGGCAGAGAGGTCTGCCTGTGCTTTGCGAATGCGACGAAGGATTTGAAAGAAATCCTGTCATCATGCATGATCGATGGCGTGGAGATAACAGATCACGGCAAGGGATCGATTCCTCTGAACCAATCCAGGACAATGCATCCTGCAAGCACGGTGCAGGCAAGAGAGTTGAGTAATTCCTTCTGATTCCTGAAAAGCGAGGCCCGGAAGCATAGAGTACAGCACTACCGGAGTTCGCCACAAGACGTGCATCATTCCTCATACTATTGTTCAGCGCGTTTTCCCATTTCATCACGTACGACCTTACCCCCCCTGCAGCGACTCTGGAGGTTGCTATCTATCTGAATTTAGGCGTGACGAATCTTCTCGCTTCGGTGGGGACGCCACTTAACCAAGCATATGGCCCCTGTTCATGAATCACCATCATCGAGCAAAATTGTCTTTGGTGGGACAAGTTCAAGTTTCCCCGCTTCCCCAAATTTGCAAGCCGACGCCAATTGGTCTTCTGGTGATCCCGGGGGGACAAGCTCGCCACAGGACATTATTGCCGAGGCCAGGAACGACGCGAAGAACGAGGGCGCGCCATTTGGAGGCGTCTGCCTTTACTTCCCGCAGACTTATCTCTTACTACCATCCAGAGCTTTGACTCAGGAGATCTCACGTCCAAAAGAGCCCGGACACTGAAAGAAATTTACTTCACCGAACTCGTTAAACGTTGCCGTTCTAGTTCCACTTTTGTGAATGAAGAAATCAGACATCCGGGCTGGGGTGGATTCAAGAGATACGCGGATGCAAAAGATAAAGGTGGGTGGCTCTCTCCTGGGTGAATTTCCGTTCTTTATGGATGGATTGCTGATTAGAATTATGGAATGTTTTTCACGAGTTAGACCTCGATGAGGATGGTCATCTGGATGCCTCCGAGTGGCTAACTGCGCTAGAGAAGGCAGGTTAGCATCGATCTCTTCATGACCTTAATCCATCGACCCCGAAAAACTTACTGGATTCATCGCCATTCTCACCTCTTCTCCCGACTCCCTAACGATATCCTCCCCAGAATTCTGCAATTTCCTCATGCCCCACACTACATCCACAGCTGAATACGAGCTTCGAAAATATGTAGGCGATGATGACCAGGGTCCAGCACGGGTGAATACGAAAGGTACGTTCAGAGACAACGTGCTTGGTTTCACCAGCTCACGGTTTCTCAGGCGATGTAAGTCGTATCAAAGATCAACCGCCTCCCAATAGCAGACCTGGCCCCAATCGACCGGAGCCCGAGTCCTCCGTATTCCTGGAAACCGTACCCGAATCTGCTTTCTCTTCCATTAATCCGCCTTCCGTTGCGCCCACCAGTCAATTCGTTGAATCGGATTCATCTGACAATGAACTGCCTTCCCACGATGAGCATCCACATAACGAGGATGAAGACGAGGGTTCTAACGGATTGGGAGGTCCGACGGCGCTCAAATTTCTCCTGGCTGGTGGGGTAGCGGGCATTGTATCACGGACAGCCACGGCGCCATTTGACCGGCTGAAAGTGTACTTAATCACGGCATCCGATTCTGATCTCCATATCGATGTCGCAACATCTAATCGTGCCGCTACGCAAGGCGTATATGCAGTCCAGCACACTGCACAACGGGGGGCCAAGACTTTTGTGCATGCCATCACAAATATATATGGCCAAGGGGGTATTAAGGCTTTTTGGGTTGGGAATGGGCTGAATGCCATGAAGATTTTCCCCGTATGTTTCAAGACCTTGGAATTTGCATTTATTGACCTCGATGTGCTTTCCAGGAGTCAGCCATTAAATTCATGTCGTATGAGACCTCCGTAGGTCTGCGTTTGTCCCAGCTTCGGCCTTGGTACTCAACATATGATTCCTTTTGTAGAAGCGTGTATTCGCGAAGTACGTTGATCACGTGGATGACCCACGAGAAATCAGCGGCACGAGCAGATTTATATCGGGAGGTTTTGGAGGTATAACAAGTCAACTAGGTTTGTTCGTGTGCCTTTCTGATGCTTCTCAACGATTAAGCTGCCGGTGGACAGCTATTTATCCCATAGAAACACTCAAAGTGTGCTTCTGCATGGTTTGTAGCCAGGCTCGGATTGACTATATTTGAATATCCAGACGCAATTGATGAGCACTACAAAGGGGAATGACAGATCCCTCCTCCCCGCGATGAGGCGTCTATGGGCCCTGGGAGGTTTGCCAGCATACTATCGAGGCCTTGTTGTACGTTAGATCCACCCGCGCAAGAGACAATAATTCGAGAGGACGGCTGACCGTGTTTTAGGTGGGTCTAATTGGTGTTTTCCCTTACTCGGCGATCGATATGTCGACATTCGAGGCTCTCAAACTAGCGTATGCTCGCTCGACGGGCCATCCCGAACCTGGCGTCCTCGCTCTTCTTGCTTTCGGAAGCATTAGTGGGAGCGTTGGTGCGACTTCCGTATATCCACTTAATCTTGTCCGCACGCGATTACAAGCCAGTGGTTCTTCGGGCCATCCACAACACTACACCGGAATCATGGATGTCGTTCACAAGACATATGCTTGTGAAGGGTGGCGGGGGTTTTATAAAGGCCTCGTGCCCACGCTTGCCAAGGTATGGTATATCCTCATCCCTGAAGCGCAGGTCGCCTCAAATCTCCTTAGGTCGTTCCAGCGGTGTCTATCTCTTACGTTGTATATGAACATACAAAGCGGACGTGAGTCTTGTTCCTTGATTTTCGTTTCGGTGTATTCTCTGGTGCTCATTGGGTTTTCAGGCTTGGAGTTGCATGAGATACCGTCGTTATTGATCATTGTAACATCCATCTACGCCCACGCTCATTCATCGATGCTTTCTTTAGACTAAGCAGTCAACACGCATGTACTTGCCCCGCACTAATAGTCTGTATATTAGCCCATGGCCGAAGTACTCACAAGTCCACAGCCACAGCCACCTCTGACATTCATGTCAACCCCTTACTGATGATTGGGTGCCATTATCAGTGCGCGGCACTAAGGGTACATTTGCCACCGTCCCGAGAACTCTACTCGGTGCATTCAACTGTGAAATTCGATGCACCGAGGGATCGTGGCCCGCTATGAGACAATGGCAAGCTGTATCGCTGCCGCAGCGATGCGGATGCGGATGCGCAAATCTCCCGGCCCTGTGTACTATCAATGCAAACCACGCTTCCAGACCTCCCGTTTACCAATTATGAGCCCGCAGTTCTGGGTCAATTCCATAGTGCTGTGAGAGCGATACCGCGGAAATATCCTAGGACCGATCTTCAAGTCTTTCGCCCATGGACCACGTTTCCTACTGACATTCATGATGCCATCCGATCTGCGCCTACTTTCGCCACTTTATCTTCTGCTCCGTTTTCTATTGGGCTGCCTGGGGAGTCTCAAATTGTGGAATCTGAACCGGAGGTTCATGCCCATGCAAAGGTTGAATTACACAGGCGGGTTGAGCGAGTGGTGAATAAGCTCGGAGTGGAGGGGCGTTTTCAGACAGCGGGCAGTGGAAATACTACCGTCATAGGGAGTCCCGACTTCTCGTGGGTCATGGATCGTGACCACCCACACCCAAAACTTGTGGTATGAGCACCAGCGACTACCTACCTGTGGACTTATGCTGATTCCTGTTCTCATAGGTTGAGTACAAGCCTTGGTGGCTAGCAAACTTAGAAAACATTCCTGCTGCCTTCGAAAATCCTGGTGCCAGCATCCATTCTCGACAATCGCTGGATGCGCTCGAACAAGTCTACGGATACATGACTTTCAATCACAATAAATTTGGTATCCTCAGCAATTGGCATCATGCCTGGTTCCTTCAGCGCGTTGAGTCATCCCATCGCAAGACCCTAGAGTACTTTCATATTCATCTGGGTGGTCCCAATGAACCAGTCTCAATGCTGAAAGCATGGGTTGGTATTGTGTTGCTTGCTGAAAGCAATTGGTTCTGTGCATCGCCTACCCCGATGCGCATTTCTCCTACTCAATACTTTGCAACTACACTAGAAGGCTGGAAGGAACGGAAGAAAGGCCACTCGAGATGCTGGAGACTATTATGCTCCCCTTGTTAATGGCAGATACGAGTGCCTTGAACTTGACTTTCGGCTCTGTCATTTCGACACCAGCACTTCTCGCGATGGACCAGGTTGTGTGATGAATGTGCGACTTCCACAATCACATCCCACGAGACATGACTTCTATGCCGTGTGCAAAATTGTCGATGTTTTGCACGATCCGGATGCTGGAGATTCGCTACGAGATGAAGCTGATGCTTATGCGGCTCTGCAACCTCTCCAAGGTTCCGTGATCCCTGCCTTTTATGGCTTCTATGAAGTCTGGGGGATTCTGAGGCTCCTTGCCCTGGAACCTGTCGGTGATGCCATTCCTGAAGATGAAGAAATTGACGGGACCCTTTGCAACAAGATGAAGGATGCTCTCCAATGCATCCACGATGCTGGGTATATTCACGGTGATATCGCACGTCGCAACTTTTGCAGGACAGAAGGTGCTGTTTTTTTGGTGGACTTGGAGAGGTGTCAACTCGCACAGGACCTATCTGAGCAGGAGGTCGAGATGAATAA
>MU128973.1:168866-259513 GCA_014904985.1 Hydnum rufescens UP504 | reverse complement strand
TCCGACGTTCAAGCGCCCTTGCGTAGTTGAATTCGCCTACGGCTACTAAGGGAATTCTTCTGCCTCATCTCTCCAATTGGTGCACCTCAATAAAAGCGTGCTCTCGCCTTCGGCCTCACGACATTGATCGTTATGGTCTGGCAGACTTTCTCCTTCTGGACAAGCTGTTGCTCCACCATGACTTTCAAGATGAAATCGATCCGCCTTCACTTGAATCCCAACCGATGCGTCTTCATCTCCGAGCCGCATTGACGACAATTTGACGAGATGCTTGTCCCTGCTGAGGTTCTCTTTGTCACCTCCTCCGTTCTCCGCTCATACTTACACCTTGGCGCCTACTCTAAACCAAGACTAACGCCCAGCCCGCACTTTTATCCGCCTGATCAGATTTGTTCGTTTCCCCCTCGTTTTCAATCGTTGTGCACTCTTGGTGCGGACCCTGCTTCAGATTGTGATGACGATCATGTCGTCAAGTTTTTTCTTCTATGAAGATGAGGGCGTGCTGCCGTTCTAAGTCCTGATTTTCCCTCAATCATTCTTTACAGCCGTGCGTTGGGCCCTTTGTTCTTTCCTCGGCAAGCCATGCGGAATATTTTCCGATGATCCCTTGGTCCATTTCGTTTCCTCCAATACACTAGTTCCTCCTCATTTTAGCGTTGCATAGAGTAATATTCGTTCTCCTGAAATCGATGCTCTGACTCTCACTCGATTTTCCGGCTTTGGTCCGTCACACTTTCCAGTTCTATCTGTTGGGGTGTGGTTTCTCATTCTGAGAGAAGGCGCTGTGCACTTCGCTTCCTGCCTTCGGTGGTCGAGAATGGGGGTTTTACGACCTGGTCCTGCGCAATTAGGTTTACCGAGGCACATCAAACCTTAAACGTGGCATGGACGCATACTTGGCGACGCTTTAAAATCCGTCAGCCACTCTACCCCGTTCCATCCACTTGCTTTGCGTTAAGTCGGCTCGAGTCGAAAGTGAGGTGAGCTCTACCAGATCCGCCAGGTAGCTCAAGAATCCGTACACGCTTTCCCGAGCTTACGGGTTGTCGAGAGCGGGGCGTTGATTCAATTGTACTGGTCCTGGTTCATATTACATACAATAGGGTGCTAGTCAAATCGGACGAGGGATCTTTTTGATCTCCGTTTAAGATAGGCGTCTAATTGGTTTCTATGAGTCCAACGCAAGTCGCCAGCCAACACCAGTCGGTCTTGTTACATAGCCATGGAAATAACAGTTCTGGTGGACACGATAGAAGTGTCCATTATTTCTTGTGATGAGGTCGTCCGGACAGAGCAGAAAGGAACTCTAGATTGAATCTATATAACAGAAGGGAGTTACATCCAAAGACGTATTGCATTAAGGATTCGTCGTGAGGGGGGCGCCCCTGATAAAGGACGGAGAATTTCTCTACTTGTACGCACGCGAAGTGACTTCGACATTCAAAATACAAACCGGTATCTCAAAACTGTTTATTCAGCGTGGCCACACCGAATCCGGCTGGGGTTCAGGTCCCTCCCAAAACAGGGCCCTGAACCACAGCAAACCGAACATTCGTATCTCTATTCTGACAGGTCACCACGATAGAAAGCGGATCATTGAACTGCATGAAAAATGTAGGTAACATCGAACACGAACCATCGGTTGCATGTTCACATCATCGCATATCGCCTCTGGGGAGATATTCATCCTTGTAGCACGGGGCCTCTCTTCCTAGAAAAACAGACAAGGTCCGACCACCGTCAGTTAGCACCGCCTCATCCCCCTGATATTGCAAAGGTCACGATATATGCATTGGGACGTACACTGCGATGATCCGCCGCATTCCGCCGCATTCGCTTTTTGATCGAGTAGCTAATTAGTTCAAGGGGGGTTGGTGTATCAAGCCTCGCCCGGAGTGACGTTCGCATGTGTAGACTGGAAGGCCAAACATAAAATTAAGGTGTTCAGCATCGCACGTATAACGAGACATATTATAGGGGCGTACTTGGCGAGCATGGTGATGGGATACAATGTGGGCAGTGGCTAGAATGGAATAAAGGAATCAGTCGCGGATAGAAATACGCTCATTCTCGAACAAGCAGAAGACCGAGAAATCGGGTAACCCACTAGGGCGATAGCAAGTCCACTAACATGGAACCCGTATGTGGCAAACTGCCCCCGTTAGTGCAGCACTGGCATTATCATACTGAAAAATGAAGGGAGGTTACTGAAACGTACCACCACAGGGAGGAAAACCGAAAGAACACTAGTGATCAACCCCGTACTAATGGTGTAAAGTACCATACGGTTGATTACCGAATCAGTCCTGTGCCATGTAACGACGCGTGATCATTAATCAGACAAAGGGACTCATTTAGGCCATGGATGTGCCATCACAAATGTATCTGGATACGCACTTCTGGAAGCCCGTCCGCCGACGTCGCAATAAGAGACACATACATGTCGTAATCATAATATCTGCGGTTGTCTGAAAACCACATAATCACACCATGTACCATGCATCAGTGCAGGGGTGGGTGTATGTGTTAGAAACAAGGGCAGATGGATTGTGGCTAGGACGCACTTGAATTGTAAACCATGACACAACGAGCCATTTACAGTCCTTAAGTACCGCTTGAAATTCTAGATTCGTTTTCCTACAACAGTGAGAGATACAACCAAATCAGAGCACCAAGTTGTAAGTTGTGGCCTCGCCGAAGAGAATACGGGGATGCGTACACTTTGATGCTGGTTGCTGCACCATGCCAAAGCATCGATTTAATCGGAATCCAATAAGTCACGATGCATAGAGACATACGAAGATGGGTACTAACCCACACCAAGTCCTAGCGCGGGGGGAATGAGACAGAAGAAACACATCAGAAAGCAATGCTAATAGGGCCGGACTGACCGAGCTTAAGCAACACAAGGACTAGCTACAAAGCCATAGTGCATGGCCTTCAGACTGATCTATTACGATATCAGGGCCACAACATACCACAAGCACGCCCACATAGAGATTGGCGCTCACTATGGAAATCAAGTGGGATTATGAATGCGAGGCTTCTCCGGCGAAGATATGTAGTAAGACCTACGAGAATAGACGCGATGCGCGAAGAATGTCTGGACAGTGGCTGATGCGAAGACCTTGAAGTACATAGCGCCAAAGCCAAGATAAGAGTATCGACAACAAGAGCGGACTCAGTACTCACTGTGGTGATTTGGTATGTTGAGAACTCCCTATATATATGGGATTATTTTGTGGGTAGAGGGGATCGTTAGGAAAGGGTGAACGGGCGTGATCCACCCGATACGCACCATGTCGCCCACCCCAGAACCAAAGGATTACGGTAGTTTATGACCAACCACCAATATAAAGACCAGGTAACGCACACACTGTATAGCATGCATGGCGTCGGCCAACAGTAAGCATCCACAGTATTTCCTGGAAACAATTGAAGAGCACCGAAAGGAAGATACCAACAGTTGAAAAGCTTGCAAAGTCCTTTACAATGGAAGATGAGGAATATGCCTCGAAAGATAAGTGTGTGCGATGCTCGCCATAAAAAGGCCACCTAGGAACGGGATAGATAAGGGGGGATTGGTGCGCATTTCAAGGGAATATCGAGAGAGTACCACCAATTTCACCGGCCTTCTGTCATTTGGGAATGCATGGTAATAGCTAGAGGTCTGGACAGTGAGGACACCGAAACATCTTACAAACACATTAGGTTAGTGCAGTCGTGCCCATCCTTAAGGCTGGAGGAGACTGACAAAGCAGTGAGGAGGTTACCAAAGAACGAGCCGCCAAAGACGTTGACTCGAGTGACATCCACTGCCATGACGAAGGAAAGAGGGCGTGGATGGGCGAAGGAAATGGAAAGCTCAGATGTGTTACATATCACCTCAATTGAGAGCTAAATGAAGTGTGAAGTTGAAGAGTATCGGAGATGCGATGATTCTTCAACTGGTTTGCTTGAGCTTGGGCGGCTCGAGGTTATCCCGACATGATTCACCACAGATCAGGGGGAACAGAATTAATGGCTAAATATAAAGAGACTGCTGTGTTTACATGGGAGAATAGGACGACTGGCTGGGCATCCGCGTAATCCGCAGGAAATCTCCGGTCTTCATTTACATGTACCTCGCGTCCACAATGACTGGGGTGGACAAAAGGAGTGCTGGAATCGATTTCTTTGAGCAGATGACAGATAGATCCTGGTTCCTTTCCCAGTGAAGCGGTGAGATTCTTCTGTACTGCAGTTACCAAGTTCCCTCAGACACTTTCGGTGGCTAGATCGTTCCATTCACGACGCCCCCGTTCCTCTCGGCCGCACGAATGGGCTATACATATAAATACGAGAACTCGGCGCATGGCAAAGCTGCAGCGGATATCGGAATATCTAAAATAATCCACTACTGGCATCATGCCTTCCCGCCCCCGTCCGCACACAATCAACTATGATATTCGACGGATCACAGAATAAGCTCCTGTCTAGTTCTATTACAGCCGAACCCGGTTAGATCTGTTTCCAGACCGTCATCCGCTACTGTATTTGCGAAATTCTGTGAAGAGGATGCTGGTTTGTGTTTTCCAACCACACTATGCCCTGGACACCCTCAGGATGCAAAATACCCCAATCGATCCTAATAAACGCCGTAGTACCGCACTCTGCAGCAGCCGTGGCGGATCCTCGGAAGACGGAAGCCGTGTTGGATGATAACGCGCTCGATCCTTGCAATTGTGCCCAGCGAAGATACATCCGCTTTCCGACGTTCATGCGCACTTGTATAGTTGGATTCGCCTACGGCTTCTAAGGGAATTCTTCTTCCCCATCTCTCCAGTTGCCCTACTCCAATGAAAGCGTGCTCTCACCTTAAGCCTCACGGCATTTATTTTTATGGTCTGGAAGACTTTCTCGTGGACAAGCTGTTGCTCCGCCCTGATTTTTAAGATGAAATCGATCCACTTTCATGGTCGGTTCACTTGAAACCCAGCCGATGAATCTTCATCTCCTAGCCTTGACAGCAATTTGACGAACTGCTTGTCCCTGCTGGTGTTCTCTTTGCTCTTTGCTCCGTTCTCTCGTCTGAGTTGCGTCTTAGCCCCTGTTCTGAACCAAAAGGCTAACGTCCCAATTCGAGGTTTTATCCGCCTCGTTTTCGCTCACTGTGGAATCTTGATGCTGCTTCAGATTGTGATGAGGATCATGTGCTGCAAGTCTTTTCTCCCGTGGAGACGAGGGCGCTCTGCCGTTCTAAGCCCCGATCTCCCCTCGATCATTCTTTACAGCTCCGTGCTGGCCCCCTTCGTTCTTTCCTCGACAAGCTATGCGGAATGTTTTCTGATGTTCCTTTGGCCCAGTTCGTTTTCTCCGATACACTGGTGTCTCGTCATTTTAGCATTTCATAGAGAGTGATGTCCGTTCTCTGGTGAAACGGATGATCTGACTTTATTTCTGCACTCGATTTTCTAGCCTTGATCGGACACTCCCTCCAGTTCTATCACTTGATGCATGGTCTGCCATTCTGCGAGCAGGCACCATGGACTTGGCTCCCTGTCTCTGGCTCTTGGAGTGTGTCTCTGCTGCGGAAGCTTCTCATCGCAAATTGGGGTCGACTCAAGAAAGGTGCATTTTACGACCCGGGTTCCTGCACAATTGGGGTTACCGAGACAGGTCAAACCTCAAATGTACTATGGAGGCGTTCTCGGCGACGCTTTGAATCTGCTGCCAGCCCTTCTACCCCGTTCCATCACCTTCCTCTGCGTACGTGGGATCGAGTGGAAGGTGAGTCTAGGGGTTGCCTTTTCAAGTTCCAGCTTAGCTTAGCAGCTGGCTCAAGAATCTGTACACGCGTTCTTAACCTTACGAGTTCTTGAAAGCGATGAGTTGATTTCATTGAACTGGTCCTGGTTCATATTACAATACTGTGCTAGTCAAATCGACAGGGAATCTTCTTGACATTGGCGTCTATTGAGTTTTGTTCCAGGGTCCAACGCAAGCCGTGACCCTTGTTCACAGCCATAGAAGTACCAGCTCTGCTGCACGCGACAAAAACGCTCATTGTTTCCTGTGATGAGGTCGCCCGGACAGAGCAGAAAGTCAAGATTTAGATTTAATTACATAAGTGTTGCGTTAAGGAGAATGGCGCCTGGGATTGAGGGTGAATATCTCTACTTCTACCTACCCAAAGTCACATCGCATTCAAACCTGGCCACTGCTTATTCGTCGGGGCCACATCGAATCCTTGGAATCTGGTTCAGATCCCCCCCCCAAGACAGGGCTCTGAACCTCAGTAAACCCCACCTTTGTATCACCGTTCTGGTGAGCACCAGAATAGAAGGAGGATTATTGAACTGAATGAAAAATGTAGGCAACATCCAATGCGAACCATCGGTTTCATGTCCACAGCATCGCTTACCACGTCGGTGGTGATATTTATCCTCGTAGCATGGAACCTCTCTTCCTGGAAAAAAGGACAAGTTCCGATCACTGTCAGTTAGCATCACCTCATTCCCCTGATATTACGAAGGTCACGATATGTGCAGCATTGGCACGTACACTTCCACGATCCCCTGCATTCTGCCGCATTCTCTTTTTGACAGAGTAGCTGACTAGTTCCATGGGGCTTGGTGTAGCAAGCCTCGCCCGGAGTGTCGTTCGCATGTGTAAACTGAAAGGTCAAACATAAAATTAAGGTGTTCAGAGTCGCGCGTATAATGAGGCATTATATTGAGATACTTGGCGAGCATGGTGATGGAATAGAACGCGCCCAGTGGCTAGAAAAGAATCAAGGAATTAGCCTTGTATAGAGATATGCTCATTCTCGAACGAGCAGGAGACGGAAAAATCGAGTAACCTACCATGCCGACAGTGATTTCACTAAAATGGAACGCGTATTTGGCAAACTGTCCCCATAATTAGTTCAGCAGCGGAATTATCATACTCTGAAACGAAAAGATATTGCTGAAATGTACCATCACAAGAAGGAAACACGAGAGAACACTGGTGATCAACCCCGTACTAATGGTGTACAATACCATACGGTTGATTACCGAATCAGTCCTGTGCCACCCAATGATGCGTGAGATCATTAATCAGACAAAGGGCCCGGTTTAGTACATGAATGTGGCATCATAAATGTATCAGGACACGCACTTCTGGAACCCGGTCCGTCGACGTCGCAATAAGAGACACATGCATGTCGTAATCACAATATCCGCGATTGCCTGAAAGCCACATAATCACACCATGTACCATGTATCAGCGAAGGCGAGAGGGTGCGTGTTAGAAACAAGGGCAGATAGATTGTGGCCAAGACGCACCTGAATAGCGAGCCATAACACAATAAGCCATGTACATTCCTTAATCATCACTTGAAATTCCAGATTCATGTTTCTACAACAGGGGGAGATACGACCAAATTAGACCAACAAGTTGTTAGCTGTGGCGTTGTCGAAGAGAATACAGGGATGCATACGCTTTGACAGCGGTCACTGCACCACGCCAACACGATTTGATCGAACTACAATAAGCCACAGTCTACCTGGACAAACGAAGATGAGTACTAACCGGCACCGAATCCTGGTAAGGTAGGAATCAGATGGAAGAAGCCCATCGGCCGTGATAATTGGGTAAGACTAACCGAACTGAAGCAACACCAGGGCTTGCTACAACATCAGCGCATGACTTTCAGACTGATCTATTACGACATCAGGACCACAACTTACTACAAGTACTCCTATATAGAGATTGGCGCTCACTATGGAAATCATGGAGAATGAATGCAAGGCTTCTCCAGCGAGGGTATGAGGCAAGACATACGAGAATAGACGCGATACGCGAAGAACGTCTGGACAGTGACTGATGCGCAGACCTTGAAGTAGATAGCCCAAAAGAAACGATAAGGGCGTCTGCAACAAGAACTGACTCAGTACTTACTGTGTTGATTTGATATGTTAGGAATTCCCTATAAATATGCAATGATTTCATGGGTGGAGAGAGTTGGTAGGAGAAGGAACGGTCAACGGCCGCGAGACACCCGATACGCACCATGTCGCCCACCCCAGAGTCGAAGAATTATCGTCATTCGCGACAAACCACCAATATAAAGACTGGGTAATGCATGCACTGTATAATGTACATGGTGTCGACCAACAGTAAGCCTCCACATTATTTCCTGGCAATAGTGGAAGAGCGCCGAAAAGGAGATACCAACAGTTGAAACGCTTCCAATATCCTTTACAGTGGAAGATGAGGAATATGCCTCGAAAGATAAGTGGGTGCAATGCTCACCATAAAAAGGCGACCTGAGAAAGGGACGGATAATGGGCGATGAATACGCATTTCAAGGAAATAGGGAGAGACGTACCACCAGTTTCAACGGCCTTCCGTCATTTGGGAATGCATGATAATAGCTAGAGGTCTGGACAGTGAGGACACCGAAGCATCTTACAAATGCGTTAGGTCAGTGCTGCAGTGCCCATCCTTAAGGCTGGAGGAGACCGACAGAGCGGTGATGAGGTTACCAAAGAACGAGCCACCAAAGAGGTTGACCCGAGTGAGGTTCATTATCTCCATGACGAAGGAAAATCGGGGAAGGAAATGGAAAGCTCAGATGTGTTACATATCACCTCAATTGAGAGCTAAATGAAGTGTGGAGTGAACAGTATCGGAGATGCGATGATTCTTCTGCAACTGGTTTGCTTGAGCTTGGACGGCTTGAGGTTATCCCGACATAATTCACCATAGATCAGGGAGGACAGAATTAATGATTAATGACCAAATATAAAGAGAGGTCCCCCCGACTGTCGTGTTTACACGGAAGAAGAGGATTTGCTCCACGACTGTGGTCTCACGGTTGGCATTCCGCGTAATCCGCAGGAAAACGCCGGTTCTCGTTTACCTCTAAATACAGTGCCTCCACAATGACTGCGGTGGACAAAAGGAGTCCTCGAATCGATTTCTTTGAGCAGACGGATAGATCCTGGGATCCTGGTTCCTTTCCCAATACGGCGGTGTAATTCTTCTGTACTGTAGTTACCAAGTTCCCTTAGACACTTTCGGTGGCTAGATCGTTCCATTCACGGGGCCTCCGCTCCTCTCAGTCGCACCAATGAGCTATACATCTATAACAGAATGGACTATAAATACGAGAACTGGGCGCATGACAAAGTTGCAGCGGATATCAGAATATCTAAAATAATCTACAACTGGCATCATGCCTTTCCGGCCATGTTCTCAGTTACAGCTGTTTGCACTTTAGTTGGCGCGGCGCAATTTGCCGATCCCTGGGATATCAAAACCGCTGAAAAAGTAATTTTGTGTTTTCTTCTCAACAACACTAGATACAAAGAAGCAGTTTGCTGTGCTGAGTTCGTAATAAAAATCCCCAGGACCCGTTTTTTTATTTTTGATTTAGCTTCAAAATGGAGATTCTGGATTTTAGTACAGTAATTCGTGATTTCTGAGAGAATGGCTGGGCCAAATCATTCAAAAAAGTTACATGCTTGGAGAGAAAAAAAATACCCCGGACCCGTTTTTTTTGCTAAGCGAAATGGGCAGCTTTTGGTGTTCACCAATTCAAGGCTCGTGCACCTATATGGATATTTCAGTGTGGCTCCTACAGAAACTGCCAAACATCTCCGTTGTGCTTTTGATCTGTTTCTACGACCACTTTGAGCCCCCCAGAGTACATTCCGTGTGTCCACAGAACACCATTTGCCTGTCCTTTGGGCCCTTGCCAGTACTACCGGAAGCAAAGTCCCATCCGTAATTCATGTCCCAGAAAGCGCTCAACAAACTAACTAAAAAGGAGAAACAGTCCCACTTTCAGGCCATCTTCACTCCCTGTGATATGTCTCCTGCTTCTTCCTCTGAGCTTCCTGATGGAAATGTCTCTGCTCCCAGACCCCGACCAAAGCCCCGCTATAGCACAGTGGACAATTCAACGGTGATCCCCGGAGGGAACCTACCAGAAAATCAGGAAGCCATGGACACCCCCAGTCTACTGGTTCCCATGCCACAGAGGATTCTCACATTGACTCCTTCTCCCACCCCTTGGACTATCGAAAGTTAGGGCCAAAGGCCCCTCCATGGATCCTACAGTACAATTTGATGATATGCACAATTCACCCAGCCCCGCGGGAAACGAATATTTTGAGCTAAACAATGAATTAGACCTAACGCCAACAAGCGGTAGTGGTGGAAAAAGACCTGCTGGTTAGTCATCTGCCATGGAATTGTGAGAACCAATCTGATTATGATGATATGCAGATGATGGCAGTGATATAGGCTCATATGGCAACATCATAGCCCCAGAGGATAAAGATGATGGTGAGAATGCCTATAAATACCATTGAATTCATATAGAATATTAAATGAACTCATACTCTATTCAAATAAGCGCCGAGGATAAAGAGACCCAAAAGTGTGCGGCCTATAATGCAGAATGCCCGAAAAATTGGACATTCAAAAGTGATAAGTCAGGGTTCCAGAATTAGATACATGAACACCGCTGAGATCAATATCAATTCATAGACCAGGGAGATAAACCGAAGCCAACCACTGCCGAGTCTGAACCAGAGCCTGAGGATGATCCAGTATTCGATATCATGTACAAAATGGTCATGGCGAAAAAGAACATCACTTGTAAATGGAAGTCCAGTCTCACCTTCGATGATTTTCGGAAGAATTCTGTCGAGCTCAGCGGGTTGAAAGAAACAGGAAGGTGGAGGCTTGAATTAGGCTGGAAATTCACGAGCGCTACAAAGGCAGAGACATATGACGCCCTTGACGATGAAGAAGACTATGAGCGGATGATCAGTCTTATGTGTGAGAACTTCAAACAACGAAAGCGAAATAGCAGAACTAATGCTAGAGAGATTTTATTGGAAGTACTGAACAAGGTATATGGGCCAGCCTCGCTCATATCCAAGCTGAAAGGGAGAGCTGAGTAATATTTCTGTACAGGACGAGCAATTGTCATTGAAAAGCCGGTCAAAGGAGAAGGGGAAGGGGAAGGGGAAGGGGAAGGGGAAGAAGAAGAACGATTCAGGGAGTGACAACAGCACTAGCGAGGACTCTGACTTGGACTCATCCGATTCATCCATGGCTCCCTCACTTGCAAAGAAGTTGAAAGGGAAAGGTTTGGAAAGATTCAAGGGTGTTACAATTCCTGTCATTGTGGAACAGCTTCGCATGCATCTTGGGAAGCAATGTCAACAGCATCCTGGACTTCCATGCCGTGTTCTTGCTGGCAATGATCAAGTTGGTCAGCATGCGCTTTATTCACATGATGACATGAAGAAATGGGCACAATGCTTGGTATGTGACTAGGATTTCTATATGGCCAGATGTCAAAATATTGACTGTCTCATAGAAAATGGGTCTTGCGACTTTTGACGAGCCCCCTGTGTCTATTTCCGAGGTTGCTGAACAGCAGAGAAACATGCCGCCACCTCTTGGGCGACAAAGTGGAGGTTCATTGTGAAAAAAATCATCCTTGGATCCTCTGCCCATCCCCTTCAAACTCCAGTCCCTCCTCCAATGACATTTAACGTGCACATGCCTCCACTTCCCCCAGTTATGCCAAATCCTCCTACATCTCCGTGGTACCCCCCGGTCCAGGATCCATTCATGGAGATGATTATTGACAAGAGTTATGCTGTTCCAAAAAAGGGCCGCAACCAGCATGTTCAGTTTGCCAGCAGTGATGGTCCGGAGCCTCCACCCTCAAGTATCTTCCCATGTATCCCAGAATGGCTCTCAAACCTTGAAAATGACACTTGCCAGTGCCCCGACAAATTAAATCTTACTAGATTTGGCGACCTATTGCTTGCAAAGGGGTTCACACGGCTCGATCACCTCATAGGGAAATGTGGTGATGATAAGGATTCTTATTTGATTAAACTTGGGATCGGAATGGGTGAAGGTGAGGCGGATCTAATTTTTAAGTGGGGAAAGCATGATGTGCGTGAGATTCATAAGAAATGGGAGTCTGGGAATGAACATACTTCATAAGCCTTGGTTACAATGTTCTTATGTACCGTACTCTTTATCTATTTACCATGACTACTACTTCATCCCCCAAGGTATCTTTGATTAGGAGTTTAGCTAATCAAGCATTTCCTCGTCTACTCATCTATTACATCATAGCCTGAGTCACGGAACCACCCAGCAGCATCGCCTGTACTGATGCTGTGCAGCCCTTCCATGATAAGGGCATGCACATGCTGCTCGCCATCCTTCTTTCCCATTGCCACACGCATCCTTGCACCATGCCGTCATAGGTAAGCTTTTAGCTTGGCAAATGCTTCTTCAATTGGATTTAGGTCTGGCGAGTATGGTGGAAGGAAGATTATATGACATCCTCTGTGAAAATCCATTCCTTAACCTTGCAAAGCACAAACTAATGCAGATAGATAATCCGTACTTTGCTTTTACCATGTTTATGATACTATGGTGTTTATGTATTGCGACATTGTCAAGAATTATCACTGAGTTTGGGCCCAGAAATGGGTTCATCTCATTGAGCAAATCACATAGGAATTGTTTGAATGACTTCCTACGGTATGCCCCCTCACAAATGTCGATATGAACCAGGCCATCCAGAGAAAGGGCAGGAAGTATAGAATATCTGAATTTTGGACAAATTTTAGAGGGAATACTGTCAATCTGAGATGAAAAAAGGACAAACCGTTTGCCTCGGAGGAAATGTGCTCGTCGGCAAGCACGCTTGTTACCCTTTGCATAGCCACATAGTCGATACGTAGTCTTCCTGTCCAGCGAACACTCGTCTATAAAAACAAGCTGTTCTGCCAAATATGAGTCATATATTCGCCGGCGATATTTATCTCGTAGTTTCTCATTCTGTTCAACAGCAAGGCGGTGAAGCTATGGCAACAAACTTCCAGTACAGTACCGTTCTCAGTAATAACACATCCTTACCTTCTTTAATTTATACCCATGATTCCGTAAAGCACGCCAAATTGTAGAAAGAGAGACTTGCTTAGATCTATATCGTAGTAGCTTCTTCTGAAGCTCATCCAGATAGTAGTCTGGCCGTTGACTGAGAGTCCCATCTAAAAACTAGCACCGGCAGGATTAGTGCTTGTCCTATGCTCAAACCAATTCACCAAGAGCACACCAGCATATCTGCCTCATTCAACTTGCGGGGGGGACCACACTGTACATTTCTCCCGACTGGAGTGTCTATGGACCCAGTTTCTTGAAATTGTGCCATCCATCGCTGAATAGTTCGCAAGCCAACACCAGAGATTGCAACTACTTGCTGCAGAGGTAAGATACTGGCAAAACGGACCAGGAGAGCCTTGGTGTCAGTGGAATAAGGTGACGGCACCATAGAACTTAGAACCGATGAAAGAGAACCTATTTGCTTCCGGTAGTACTGGCAAGGGCCCAAAGGACAGGCAAATGGTGTTCCGTGGACACACGGAATGTACTCCGGGGGTCTCAAAGTGGTCATAGAAACAGATCAAAAGCACAACGGAGATGTTTGGAAGTTTCTGTGGGAGCCACACTGAAATATCCATATAGGCGCACGAGCCTTGAATTGGTGAACACCAAAAACTGCCCATTTCGCTTAGCAAAAAAAACAGGTCCGGGGTATTTTTTTTCTCTCCAAGCATGTAACTTTTTGAATGATTTGGCCCAGCCATTCTCTCAGAAATCACGAATTACTGTACTAAAATCCAGAATCTCCATTTTGAAGCTAAATCAAAAATAAAAAAAACAGGTCCTGGGGATTTTTATTACGAACTCAGCACAGCAAACTGCTTCTTTGTATCTAGTGTTGTTGAGAAGAAAACACAAAATTACTTTTTCAGCGGTTTTGATATCCCAGGGATCGGCAAATTGCGCCGCGCCAACTAAAGTGCAAACAGCTGTAATCAACTGCGATATTCGATGGACCATGAGTTGTGGTGCGACGCACGAGTACCACGCACGTAAAGGAGCGGAGATTGCCGGATGTTTCAGTCGGCTTGAAGAAATCTTGAGTCTCGCAGTTGTTCCTTTTTGCTTTCTGCCACCACCCGCCCGTCTGCCTGGCACAGTCCGCTGGTCTCCAGTTCTCACGCACGAGCTTCCACCTTCAGTGGAATCTCTCAGACATTCCCCCAGGACTGTTGAAGTAAGATCTTAGTGCATAAATCCACTAGCCTCCCGTCCTGTTCTATTACAGCGGGACCCGGTCAGATCCGTTTCCAGACTGTCATCAGCTAGTAGTATTTGCGAAATTCCGTGAAGAGGGTGCTATTTCGTGTTTTCCAATGACACTATACCCTGGACACCCTCATGATGCAAAATACCCCTATCGATACGAATAAGCCCTGTAGCACCGTACTCTGCGACATATGACAGCGGGCGGTATGTGACCGCCCTGTGACCTATCAGAAGTTTTGAAGCAGCCGTGGCAGATCCTCGGGAGGCGGCAGCCCTGTGGGATACTAGCACGCTCGATCTTTACAATTGTGCCCGGAGAAGATGCAAGTCTCGCCCGCTTTCCGACGTTCATGCGCACTTGTATAGTTGGATTCGCCTACGGCTCCTAAGGGAGTTCTTCTGCCTCATCTCTCCAATCGATGCACTTCACTAAAAGTGTGCTGTCACCTTCGGCCTCACGACAGTGATTTTTATGCTCTGGGCAGACTTTCACCTTCTGGACAGGCTGTTGCTCCACCATGACTTTCAAGATGAAATCGATCTGCCTCCATAGCCGGTTTACTTGAATCCCAACCGATATGTCTTCATCTCCGAGCCTTGACAACAATTCGACGAGATGGTTGTCCTTGCTGATGTTCTCCTTACCTCCTCCATTCTTCTCATATTCGCGCCCCCCCTCTGAACGAAGGAGAACGCCCCGACCCGCGCTTTTATCCGCCTGATCAGACTTGTCCGTTTACCCCTCG
The DNA here is from genome assembly GCA_014904985.1 of Hydnum rufescens UP504. Taxonomy (NCBI): domain Eukaryota; kingdom Fungi; phylum Basidiomycota; class Agaricomycetes; order Cantharellales; family Hydnaceae; genus Hydnum; species Hydnum rufescens. The sequence goes on along the minus strand of MU128973.1, from coordinate 244,601 downwards.
TTGTGGGCTCGTTGGTGCGGATCCTGCCTCAGATTGTGCTGATGATCATGTCTCCAAGTCTTTTCTTCCATGGAGATGAGGGCCTGCTGCCGTCCCAAGCCCCGATTGTCCCTCAATCATCCTTTTCAGCTCCGCGTCGGGCTCTTTGTTATTTTTTCGACAAGCTATGCGCAATATTTTCCAATGATCCTTTGGCCCAGTCCGTTTTCTACGAGTCACTGGTGTCGCATACATTTTAGCCTCGCTTGGAGACTAATATCTGTTCTCTGGTAAAGTGGATGATCTGAGTTTATTTGATCTTCAAGCTTTCGTCTATCACACCCTCCAGTTCTATCAGTTGGTCTGTGGGCTCTTATTCTGCACGAAGGCACAATGGACTTGGTTTTGTGTCTCTGGTTATCGGTTTTCTGGCTCTCGGGGCGTGACTCTATGGAAGGGAGGTTTCTCACCGAAAATTGAGAAAGAGCATTTCACGCCCTGGGGTCTTGCCCAATTGGGCTACCGGGATACGTCAAACCTCGAAAGTGTCATGGAGACGCTCTCTGCGACACATTGAATTGTCTGCCAACCATTCTTCCCCGTTCCATCACCTTGCTCTGCGCCACGCCGGCTCGAGTCGAAGGTCGGGTGAGTTCGTCTTTTCAGGTTCCAGACTCTCAAGAACCCGTACACGTATTCTTGAGCTTACAAGTTGCTGGAAGTGCGGTGTTGATTCGATTACACTGGTCCTGGCTCGTATTGCAATGGGATGCTCCTCAAATCGATAGGGAGTCACTTTGATTTTGTTAAGATAGGGGCTTAATTGTTTCTGTGAGGTTTGTTCCGAGGGTCCAACGCAAGTTGGCGGCCGACACCGTCGGCCTCGTTTCACAGCCATTGAAGTACCAGTTCTAGTTGTGCTCATTATTTCCTGTGATGCGATCGTTCTGACAGAACAGAACGCAAGTTGAGATTTATTATAATTACAGCAGATGGAACGAAGTGTAAAGAGTCGTCGCGAGGGGCCCCTGTGATTAGAGGGAGAATTTCTCTACTTGTATACACGCAAAAAGTCACATCATGATTCAAACCTGTCCCTCAAAACTGCTTCGTCATCGGATCTTGGGTTCAGGTCACCTCCCAAACAGGGCACTGACCTTGACCTGCACTAAACCAGAGCTGGGTATCACTGATGAGAGTAACCACGATAGGAAATAGATCATTGAACAACATGACAAAGGCAGACGACATCCAATACGAACCACCGGTTATGCTCTCATCATGCGGGTTCAGGAAAAAGGCTCCTGAGGGACCCGGACACCACGTTGTCTAACACAAGGATGAAAGTGTGATAATCTCCACATTCTCCCCGGGGGATGTATAGGAACAACATGATACCACTAGAATGAATGCACTGAGCACGTACCGAAAAAGCGCGCGTGCCGGGAAATTCCATCAGACTAATGTTACCTCATTTAAACTTCGAAACGTTTGGCATTCGAAGAATTGGGCAGAACTATCTGCCCTCCCCCACTTACATGCCCAACATAGATATCCTGTTGCGCCTCCACAATGTGTGATGGGTTGTAATGCTTTCTATCCCGTCCTCTACCGCTCAGCGTCTGTCATTACGCCCCTTGAAGTGGCTGAGATTCGTTGCGTTCACCGTGTGCGGAGCCCAGGGTGAGCTCTGTATGGATCAAGAGGGACATCTTGTTGATTATGACACGACCTCGACTGGCGTACTTAATACAGAGTACTACTATGCCGCCACTGGTATATGGTTCTTCTATTATACCCAGATCTTGTGTGAAAGTTTTACGCCATACATAGGCAAATACTACCCAATCGACCCTGACGCGTGGAATGATCACGTCACTTCCGCTATCCGCACACCTCGCCCATCGAACTTCCATGATCAACTCATAGCTCGAGATGGTGGCCATTGTGTTGTTTCAGCTATGTGTGCTTCAGGCTGCAATACTTCACATATCATTCCTAAGTCAAGTTCCTAAGTCAAAAGATAATCTGGTGCTGTCTACTGCTTTCTATTCATGTAATTTAGTATTTACTGCCCTCTAGTACCTTGTGGAAGTACACCATGGACGTTCCAGACTCCATGGTCCACACCCAGCCATCCACATTCATTCGCTCGAAAATGTCATATTGCTAACAAAAACTCTGCATTCGTACTTTGGCCAGGCAATAATTGAATTCCTACGGGTACGTCAATGCAACTATTATGCAAGGTAGGTTTGTAGAGGGAGACCCATCTGTAGACCCCGAACTTCGCGCTAGACGTCGAGGATGTGTCCTATATTGGGTAGGTCCAGTGCCCCAAACCCGGCTCACCATGCAATACCTCGGGATTCTCTCGATGAAGAATTGATCGCATTCCCCGAAAAAGACGTCGTCCACAGGAGGCAATGGAAACCAACCTCCGTCACCGCTTCTTCTGGATTATATGTACGGTGTTGCTGCGTACAAGCATTGGGGTGTCGGGGGAGAATTTGGAATACTCCTCAGCCACTACTATGCCGAAAACCATGCTGTCGCGCTCGCGAAGATCCCATCTCCGGAGGAACTCTCAGCCGCTAGTTCAGAGACGGATGATTCAAACGATCTAGATTGGCATTCAACCCCTACATATTGGCGTTGGGGCTAGGACGGTATCGGGACTTCAAGCCACATATCCATCGTGTTTTATTGGGGCTCATTTACTTTCTCATGGGGAAGACTGAAAGCAATGGAGGACCTCCAGGATTACTGTGTCATCACGCCATTCGTCTCGTCCGCCAACTTGGTTTCTGATGTCTGTCTGTTAGTGGTGTGTGAACGCCTGGCCTCATCTTCAAAGCCTCCCTCCTTCCCCTTCCGCTTCTCCTGTCTATTTTCCTTTTTCTTTCCTCTTCTCTCGCAAAAAAATAGTAGAATTGTACAGTATAGACAACAAGCAACCAATATCATGATGAGGAAAGGAGTCATCTCCGCTTAGATGACCTCCGCGGTGCGTACAGGCATTTCGTCCTAAATAACAATCAATTATTTGCACGGAGGAAAGAATGCGGGCAAACGGAAAACACACAATCTGTGCACTGTAGAACATTCCGATATCGCGCAATATTCGTACATCTTCGATGGTAACGACCCAGTTGGAAATTGGATGACGATAGGAAAAAGTTCGTGGCTGACAGTGATTGCGACGCTCGTGCGTCCGAAACGGCCGATCCAATGGGTATAATTTTCACGAATTCTGAGTGGGCTGATCACTATCGCGGGAAGATATCATAGTAGATTACGAGCGAGAGTTGCTCCACCTCGATACCGCGCGCCGACACTTCCGTCGCAATGAGCACTCGACTGGATCCACCTCGGAATTCGGCCATAATAGCGTCGTGTTCTTTTCGCGCCATCTCTCCATGCCGCGAAAATTCGGGAGTTAGCTTAGGGCTTAGTGCCAGTAAACCAGAGTTGAAACATTGTGACTTCAGCACTGATGACACTAATACTGTCAAATTGGCCCCGCGCATCAATGACGTGAGATATCTTCAGCAAGAGCCGAAATTCGAGGATATGCTGCCAAACTTAGGCTTTGTGTTACAAAAGATGAGCCTGTGTAATGGTGAGTGTCATTCAGATTACACAAGGCGTCGAACTTCCAATCCTCACCACAAAGAACCGCTTGATCCCTTCAACCGTCAACTCATCACGTTTAATGAGAATCCAGCACATCATACGGAAATACGGGAGTGGTGCATAAAGAGCACCACCCACCTGGGTAGCAGGGGGAAGATAACGATACATACTATAAATTTGATCGCGGAATCCTGTGGTCTATAACTCATCCGCCTCGTCCAACAGGATTTCGATATTCCTCGTGCAGAGATGACATCCCCCGATCATGTCAACGACGGGTCCCGGTGTGCCAGAGACTACATATTGCCCATAGTCGACTTTGCGGATGTCCTCGCCAATTGATGTACCACCGATACAAGCATGACATTGCACGTTCATATGGTCGCCTAGTACAAGTAGGACTGACTAGATTTATGTCGCCAGTTCTCGGGTCGGGAAAAGGACGGGGGTCGGTGTCGCGCACCGAAGTCTGAAGGATGGAGATGGAGGTGGCCGTTCCCCGATTGTGCCTGCGCGATCACATCTCACCCCGCGGCAATAGGTAGAGAAGGTCGCTGTTGAATAGCAGACGGCTTCTCGAAGTCTGACACCCACGCAGAGTGTCAATTGTAGAGTACGGCATTTGCGGCTCCACGTGAGGCGGCGAGTCGGCCATTTGATCGGCATTCCCCGCTTTCACTTGAGCCTGAGCCTGACAGTTTCACTTGCGATAATGTCTAATGTAGACATCTTGCTGCGTACCCTCGATGGGGAATGGATTGTATTCCTCTCTATCCCATCTTCTACAGCTCAGCGGCTGTCATTACGTCCCTTGAAGTGGCTCAGATTCATTGCATTTACTGTGTGTGGAGCCCGGGGTCACCTCTGTGTAGATCAGGAGGGACCTCTTGTCAACTACAACACCAGTTCAGCTGACCCACTCAATAAAAAGTACTACTACTTCTCTGATGGTAATAATCTTCCTAGTATGTACAAATCTCCTGCTGATGCCTTGTGTCATCCTTAGGCAAATACAATCCCATTGACCCGGGTGCTTTCCATGATCACATCACATCCAGGGCCCAGACCTATCCACATTCCGACTTCCATACGCAAATCATTGCTCGAGATGGTGACCGCTGTGTTGTCTCAAACTTGCGCAGTGCAGTTTGTGATGCAGTACACATCATACCAGCATCCAGGGATAATATGGTAATTCTACTAGTCCTCTCCAATTGTATGATTTGATATTGATCACCTTCCAGTTCCTTACTAAAGTAGTACATGCACGTTCCGCTCTCTATGATCTGGATTCCAACTTCACTATCCATTCCCTTCAAAATGGGATCCTTCTGACCAAAACTCTCCATTCATTCTTCACCTCAGCCATCATAGGGTTCCTCCAGACCCCAAACTTTGCACTGGATGCTGAAGATGTGCCCTATGTTGGTGTAGGCCCAGTGCCCCCAAAACGGCTGACAATGCAGTACCTTGAAGAACCTCTGGATGCTGAATTGAATACATTTCCTGAAAAGGATGTTGTCCACCAAGGTCATGGAGCATCTCCTCCATCACCTGTACTCCTGGACTACATGTATGGGGTTGCAGTTTACAAACACTGGGGTATGGGTTTAAAACCCTCCTGGACAGGTATGTGAATCACTACAGTCTCACACTGGCAATGACCCCTTCTCCATGCCAGGTCACAACTAGTGATTCAGAGGGGATCCAGATGATTCACTGTGGTCCTTGAATGGTGTCAGTGCTTTAAGCAACAGTTGTCCATCACTCTGTGTTGGATAAAATGGATTGTATGGCAGAACTCAATTATATTCTGATGGAGAAGACTGAAAAAGCAATGAGTGAGGAGATCCAATGGATTGCAGATGAAAGGGTGCCATACAGATATGCACCTTGGACAACCATAACTTGGGTCCTTAGGTACCAAATCCCAGGTGTGTTTTGGTCCCTAACTAGGTATTTGGCACTATGGGGGCCCAATGGGGCCTGAGAACTCCAACTTTAACAATATTTCCAGTTTTCTCTATGCAGTATAGGTAGTAAGGTAGTGGGAGGAACCACTGACCCACATTACTTGGATCCTTAACCAAATTACTGTAGTGTTATGGTCTTAGTGATATGTCACATGTCACACTGGGCCATATCATATTGCTAAATGACCTGGTGTCACATGTCACATGAGCCCATATCATTATAGTAGATGTCACAAGTGAAAAAAGAGCTGAAAACTGCAGAAAATGAAGCTGGAACCATGTCTAGTGCTTCTCCTGCCCCATACATGAGTCCCTGGGTACATACACATCATCCTCAGGGATTATTTCATCACCATCATCATCCCCTTGGTGATTCCAGTGGAATTGTCTGTGTCCTCCTCCTCATCCATTGTTTGGCTTGCCTCATTGCCAGATCCTTGCAGCATAGGCTCCCCAGTGTTCTGAGCCTTCATAATTTTGGTGATTACAGACTTGACTGATGTATTGCTGGGGTTGGGTCCTCCAGTGTCACAAGATTCATCATATGCTGATTCTTCTTGAGAAGCATCATCAATGCTAGTCAAATCATCAACTGCCCAGTGAGCCATGATACAGAGATAACGATCCATATCTGTATCTTGGAGATTGGTGAGGGCAGCTCTGGCCTCATGTGATGTGAGAGACTCATATGAGAGATTGAAAGATAACCCCCTCATCTTGATGGTACACAATTTGAAGGCCTAAAAAAGCAGTCCATGTTAGAGAAGGGTGAAACAGGCACTGCAGAAAATAGAAGACTTGCCTGCTTCACAAGGTCAGGATGATTGATAGCCTCATGGCCCAACATCACCCATTTGAATGACTGATCTTGCAATGTTGGGAGGGACCTATCAAGGAGAAGGTCTTCAGCACTCATGCCACCTCTGTATGCATCCAATGCTTCTTCCACGATGTCTGCATGAGCCCCATGCTTCATTCCAAGCTTGAGGACATGTTGAATACCAACATTGCATGGCTGGAATTTGCCTGTACACCCTGCCAGGACATAGATTATCCATATCCAAGGGTAGAACTTGCTCACCCAGCTTCAAAGCTCTAGCCCTTGGTGCATGCTCCATGCATCAATAATCACAACAGATTGAGTATGTGGAGGGAGACCAATGCATAGTATTTGATGTTCAAGATACAGAATGATAAGGTCAGTGAAAAATAGTTTGAGCATGCCAATATTTGCCCAGTATGTTTGCATACCAGACAGAATGGCACTGCATCCATGCTCTTTAGCATAATCAAAAGTGGATGCATTCCCTCCATGCATTTTGGAAGTGATGCCAATGTCTTTCCCAGCCTGGTCAGCCACTTTTCCATATCATATTAGATATGATGAGCATTGCATTTATCATATCTAACTAGATGTTTACACCAGGGGGCCCCTGCAATACAATCAAGGGGCCCCCAAGCAGCCCTCAAGCAGCCCAGGGGCCCCTGGGGCCCCTAGCCATGGATTATTTATTTATTTATTATTATTATCATTATTACTAATGTTATTATTATATACAATGATAGGCTCACCCAGTGGGGCTCACCCATGTGCCCAAGAAGAACAGCCAGAGGCTGCTCTTCTTGCGCGATCATAGCCAAAGGAAAAAAAAACCTTACCTTCATGTGGGGGGGTTTGGCTTGGTTTGGCAGGTTTGGGGTCGTGGGGTTCAGCTCGGTGGGTTCAGGTCATTGGGTGGGTCACGAGGTTTGGCTTGCTGGATCTTCATTCACTGGGTGTTCGTTTGGTGGGTTTGGGGTCACGGGGTTCAGCTTGGCAGGTTCAGGTCATTGGGTGGGTCGCGGGGTTCGGCTCACTGGATCTTCATTCACTGGGTGTTTGTTTGGTGGGTTTGGGGTTGTGGGGTTCAGCTTGGCAGGTTCAGGTCATTGGGTGGGTTGCGGGTTTGGCTTGCTGGTATCGAAGAAGGGTTGGGAGCTCTGATGACTGTCAAATCAAAATCTGGTTCAGCCAGTGTGTAGATGGGAGACTGTATTTCTGTTGTTATTTGTTGGGTTGGTTCACTTCAATGGTTGATCACACTCTGCAAGATGTGTATGGTGTTCAGTGGAGAATAGGATGGGATATGGACTAGCTGTAGTCAATGATATATCATCTGGGATGCTTGTAGAAAGGCTTATACATTGGGGATGCTTATGGAAAGGCTTATACATTGTTCATGTTGTGTTGGTCTGTTTACTGATATTTGTGTATTCTTGTTTATGTTCTCCTGGTCAAAATGTGGATATCTGTGGGTTATAGACTGGTCAGTGCTTGGTTAGTCTTGTTAGTATTCTTCTTCCTTCTTTCTTCAAAACCTGATATGTATTTTGTTATGCTTACTTTTCCTTGGATGTCCAGCAACTCTAACCTTAGGTCCTACAACTATCCTTGGCTTTTAGTGATTCGCGTAGAGGGCTACCAGTGGCTTTGTCTCAACAACCTTGAAGATGACTTAGCTCCAGATGGCTTATAGATAGACTGTTCTTTAGAGGCAAGCAGAAAAGTTGACAGTGGTTGACAGTGATGATTTCCAGAGAGGAGATGGGGGGGAACAAGAAAATCTGCTAGCTTATATACCTATCTGAAGGTGGCTGTGCATGGAGCAAGAACAAAAGAGTAATAAAGCTATGAGATCATAGTGATGTCATGGGGGAGTCATAGTGGAGTAGAACAAAAGAGCAATAAAGAAATGATGTCATAATGTGGTCATAGCTGAGTCATCCATAGAGTGTGATGTCATAGTGATATCATTCATAAAGAGAACAAAAGGATTCATAAAGGAAATGATGTCACTAGTTTGCTGAGCTTGTGGAGTAGTTGGAGCATGATGTCACTGACCATGTGGAGCATTCTGGGAGGCAAAATGAAGGGATATCTCCAGGTTCTGGAGATTAATTTGAGCATAGTCCAATGGTTAAGGTGTTTTGTTGCTGGTTGAGAATGGGGACAAGTGCATGGGATGGGATTCGATGCAGAAACAGCAGTTTGCATCTGTAATAGACATTCTTGGTATCATTCGATGCAGATTTTTAACAGCTTTCTGGGCATGGTGGTTCCGATATAGAAGAAGGGTTAGGAGCTCCGATGACTGTCAAATCAAAATCTGGTTCAGCCAGTGTGTAGATAGGAGACTGTGTTTCTGTTTATTAAAATGGGTTGGTTCGCTTCGATGGTTGATCACTCTCTGCAAGATATGTATGTGTTTATTGGAGAATGGAATGTGATATGGACTAGCAATAGTCAATGATATATCGTAGATGCTTATAAGAAGGCTTATACGTTGTATGGAATGCTTATAGAAAGGCTTATATGTGGAGGATGCTTATAGGAAGGCTTATACGTCTGGGATGCTTGTGGAAAGGCTTATACGTGTTCGTGTTGCGTTTGTTCATTTACTGATATTTGTGTGTCCTTGTTTACGTCCTCCTAGTCAAAATGCGGATATCTGTGGGCTATAGAATGGTCAGCGCTTGGTTAGTTTGGTTAGTATGCTTCAATCTTCTTTCCTGACTCGTATTTTGTTATGCTTACCTTTTCCTTGGATGTCCAGCAACTCTAACCTTAGGTTCTGCAACTATCCTTGGCTTCAGTATTTCGCGTAGATGGCTTCCAGTAGCTTGGTCTCAACAACCTTGAAGATGACTTAGCTCCAGATGGCTTTAGATAGACAGTTCTTTAGATATTAAGCAGAATGGTAGACAGTAGTTGACAGTGGTTGATTTCCAGAGTGAGGAGATGGGGGGGAACAAGAAAATCTGCTAGCTTATATACCTATCTGAAGGTGGCTGTGCATGGAGCAAGAACAAAAGAGTAATAAAGCTATGAGATCATAGTGATGTCATGGGGGAGTCATAGTGGAGTAGAACAAAAGAGTAATAAAGAAATGATGTCATAATGCGGTCATAGCTGAGTCATCCATAGAGTGTGATGTCATAGTGAAGTCATAGTGATGTCATTCATAAAGAGAACAAAAGGATTCATAAAGGGAATGATGTCACTAATTTGCTGAGCTTGTGGAGTGGTTGGAGCATGATGTCACTGATCTTGTGATGTGTTTTGGGGCTCATGGGAAGTGAAATTAAAGGACATCTCCGGGTTCTGGAGATTAATCTGAGCATAGTCCAGTGGTTAAGGTGTTTTTGTTACTGGTTAATAAAAGGAACAAGTGCATGGTGTGGGATTCGATGCAGAGACAGCAGTTTGTATCCGTAATAGGCGTGCTTGGTATCATTCGATGCGGATTTTTAACAGCTTTCTGGGAGCGGTGGTTCCGAGCAGATCCGGTGTAAACTGACAGAGAAATTCGTTTTTACTGATGGGTGTTGATTCTGATAGTAATATCGTTCTGTAGAGTTCAATTTTGATCTGTTCTTCGCGTGCTTAGTACCGTTGGATGAGGGTTTTTCATATCTTTCTAGACGCAGTTGTTCCGAGAGGATTGAATGCAAACTGATGGAGGTATTCGTTTTTTACTGGAAATCCTGGATTTTAATAATAAAATTGGCCTGGAGAGTGCAGTTTTGATCCGTTCAACTTGTGTTTGGTACCATTTGAAAGGTGTGAATCGTAGCTTTCTAAGTGTTATATGGGCGTACCTTTCCGATCAAAACTGACGGAGTTATAAAACGAATTTGGTTTCTGTGCATAGCCGTAATTAATCTCATAATTGGTCATGTGATCGTCCAATGGCTGGAAGTTGTGTAATTTCGCATTTTCTGATACTGGATGTTTTTATCTTCCACACCAAGAAGATCGGATGCAAACTGACAGAGAAACTCATTTTTTACTGATGGGTATTGATTCTAATAGTAATATTGTTCTATAGAGTTCAGTTTTAATCTGTTCTTCATGCGCTCAGTACCGTTGGATGTGTATCTTTTATATCTTTCCAGGCGCAGTTGTTCCGAGAGGACTGAATGCGAACTGATGGAGATATTCATTTTTTACTGAAAATCCCAGATTTTGATAGTAAAATTGGCCTGGAGAGTGCAGTTTTGGTCTGTTTGACTTATGTTTGGTACCATTAGAAAGGTGTGAATTGTAGCTTTCTAAGCATTATATGGGCGTACCTCTCCGATCAAAACTGACAGAGTTATAGAATGAATTCGGTTTCTGTGTGTAACTATAATTAATTTCATAATCAGTCATGTGATCATCCAATGGCTGGAAGTAGTGTAATTTTTCATTTTCTGATACTGGATGTTTTTATCTTCCACAGATGGTGAACACTTTTAATTGCAGCCCCTTGCAATGCTCTTTGCCTTTCTTGACAGTCATACAATTGAGATCTGACCATGCCTCCTTGTGTAGAACCACCACATCCATCTGTCAAACCAAAGCAAGATTTCTTGTGAGTTTACATTTCGAATTTGGTGATAGAAGTCACTTATTGTTGGGTAAGGATCTTTTAATATCTGTGTTTTTAATAGTTTTTCCTTTGTATTATCCTAGGATTTTTAAGCAAATACCCACTTTGAATGGCATTGTTCAGGTGGAGGTCGAGAGCATCTGTGGAGAAGGTTCAATGGGGCACAGACATGTTTTCTGGAACATGGAGGAGAAGACCAAATTCAATTTTGAGATCATGGCATAACAAGGGTCAATTGTTATGTGGTTCTCTGAACTCATACATTGTCCAGTTGACCCTTTTTGTCTTTATAATGCCATTGTATGCAACTTTGGGATTTGGATAATAGCAGATAATCGTGTGGGGTTTGAGATGGGTGAATGGTTCTGGGTATGGGTAATCAAATTGCCAATATATAATTGTGTGAAGTTCCAATGGCATGGTGAACACTTTTTGATTTGTGCCTTGAGGATGGTCACTTGATTTGTTTTTATGTCACTTTTGCATCCACAGATCAATAATCATGTGTCCATTTAATCTTGCTTAGGTTTTTCATGGGTTTGAATTCCTTCATTGATGCACAGGGTCATTTTCATTCATATTTTGCTGTCATCTTCTCATATGTCAATGTCATCAGGAGGCAGGCAGAGGCAGCATTTTATTTTGAAGAGAATCAAACAGTGATGGGGATTGTGTGGGTGAAGTATGCACCTTGGTCAGTCATCTAAGCCTACCCAATTAGGTACCACTCCTGGAGATAATGGACCTAACATGGTCCCATCACTATTTCGGCCGAATTTGGTCATTTAGGTCTTTCCCTTTGAAATCTCTCACTCAAGCTTCTGGCTGAAAATTGGCCGAACATTGGCCAAAATGATGACTTAGAGCTCAAGCCCTTGGAACACTTTAATTAAAGGCCATTATAGATGGCTTCAAGTCCGCCTTTAAGGAATCAAACTTAAACTTAGGAATTTTTAGATATAATCAAACAGTTTTTAGAATATAACAGTACTATATACACAACATATCATAACCATATGGTACTGTTCAACTGCATCTTCAGAAAGAGTTGAGGAGAAGAAGGGAGGAGGAGCAAAACACTTGAGCGACACCTGAAGTCCTCAAACCCATCCAATCCCCCTGAAGATAATATTGGAAGAGATCCCAAACTGAGGGATTTCTATCAAGCCCAGTAGCCCCCCATAGTACACTGCTTCCATCAAACAGTGTGTGAATGACAAGGCAGATGAAAGCCTTAAAGCCCCAACACTAGAAATGCTCCTGCACCTTGAGTTGTTATCAGATCGTCCTGAATGTACTGGCATTGGAATGCCACAATAAAGGCCTTTTTTCCAAGCCCATATATGAGGGGAGGCATGTAGATTACATGATGAAGTGAGGGTAGGAATGAAATATCAGCTCCAAAGTGCGTTGGGAGCTCCTGAAGGTGCAATTCACCACGGATAGGCTCACCAATGGTACCGTTGGAAAGCCCTAAATCACAGCTTTTGATCAAGAACAATATTGTATGTTTTGGTGGGGATTTGGCGACGAAGAGGCAGGAGGAGTACAGAGGTGATGAGGAGATCACCACTCATCTCACTCCTGAGCATGTAGTTCACCTCCAATCGTCTCACAAATGGGACCAATGGAAAGCTGTGATTCACAGCTCCATGTCAAGCCTATTATGAAGACGATTGGAAACAAACTCATGGAGATATGGGGAAAAGGTGGGAAACAGGGCCATAGGAAAGATGAAGCCACTGTGCCCCCAATACCCCACCAAAATGCGCGATATAGGGCTTGTTTGAAAGCGTTAATTCAGGGCTTTCCATCGGGCATACGAACACAATGAATACGGCAATTGTGCTACTCCCTGAAACCACACAGAGGTGATAATAGGGACATGGCAACAATTAAGGACCCTGGTATGCCACCCTCCAGAAGCCTCACAGAGGTGGTTTCTGGGTGTTTCAGTGGTCCATCCCCCCCTCTTGTGCTACTCCCTGAAGCCACACAGAGGTGGAAACAACAGGGGAATGGCGACAGCTAAGGACTCTAGTATGCCACCCTCCAGAAACCTCACAGAGGTGGTTTCTGGGTGTTGCAGTGGTCCATCCCCCCCCCCTCTCCCCTAAAAATAAATTTCTAATGCACCTATCACACCAAAACCATGCAGAGGTGGCTTATGGCAGTGATAGGAATTGACACCCAGAGGGGTGTCCCCAGACCTCCTGTTGATCAGGATGGAATGTGCTCAAGTCACTGTCCACTCAGAGGTGGACAGTGACCTTGTGCAATGTTTCCTAAGGCAGCAGCTATGGGGATTGATGCCAGATCAGTAAAAATCAAAAGATAGTGCAAAAGAGCTGCACTAGGCAGCTCTTTTGGCACCAATGTATATACTAGGTAGCATATACTCACCTTACTTCCACAGCCCAGGTGTTCTAGGGTGTGGTGTTGAGTTGGGGAATAAGGGTGGTGGTGAGTTGTGAGGAAAGGGCACAGCCACTGTGCCTTTCCTCGCAACTCACCACCACCCTTATTCCCCAACTCAACACCACACCCTAGAACACCTGGGCTGTGGAAGTAAGGTGAGTATATGCTACCTAGTATATACATTGGTGCCAAAAGAGCTGCCTAGTGCAGCTCTTTTGCACTATCTTTTGATTTTTACTGATCTGGCATCAATCCCCATAGCTGCTGCCTTAGGAAACGTTGCACAAGGTCACTGTCCACCTCTGAGTGGACAGTGACTTGAGCACATTCCATCCTGATCAACAGGAGGTCTGGGGACACCCCTCTGGGTGTCAATTCCTATCACTGCCATAAGCCACCTCTGCATGGTTTTGGTGTGATAGGTGCATTAGAACTTTATTTTTAGGGGAGAGGGGGGGGGGATGGACCACTGCAACACCCAGAAACCACCTCTGTGAGGTTTCTGGAGGGTGGCATACTAGAGTCCTTAGCTGTCGCCATTCCCCTGTTGTTTCCACCTCTGTGTGGCTTCAGGGAGTAGCACAAGAGGGGGGATGGACCACTGCAACACCCAGAAACCACCTCTGTGAGGTTTCTGGAGGGTGGCATACCAGGGTCCTTAATTGTTGCCATGCCCTATTATCACCTCTGTGTGGTTTCAGGGAGTAGCACAATTGCCGTATTCATTGCGTTCGTATGCCCGATGGAAAGCCCTGAATTAACGCTTTCAAACAAGCCCTATATCGCGCATTTTGGTGGGGTATTGGGGGCACAGTGGCTTCATCTTTCCTATGGCCCTGTTTCCCACCTTTTCCCCCATATCTCCATGAGTTTGTTTCCAATCGTCTTCATAATAGGCTTGACATGGAGCTGTGAATCACAGCTTCCATTGGTCCCATTTGTGAGACGATTGGAGGTGAACTACATGCTCAGGAGTGAGATGAGTGGTGATCTCCTCATCACCTCTGTACTCCTCCTGCCTCTTCGTTGCCAAATCCCCACCAAAACATACGATATTGTTTTTGATCGAAAGCTGTGATTTAGGGCTTTCCAACAGTACCATTGGCGAGCCTATCCGTGGCGAACTGCACCTTCAGGAGCTCCCAACGCACTTTGGAGCTGATATTTCATTCCTACCCTCACTTCGTCATGTAATCTACATGCCTCCCCTCATATATGGCTTGGAAGAAAGGCCTTTATCATGGCATTCCAATTCCAGTACATTCAGGACGATCTGATAACAACTCAAGGTGCAGGAGCATTTCTAGTGTTGGGCTTTAAGGCATTCATCTGCCTTGTCATTCACACACTGTTTGATGGAAGCAGTGTACTATGGGGGGCTACTGGGCTTGATAGAAATCCCTCAGTTTGGGATCTCTTCCAATATTATCTTCAGGGGGATTGGATGGGTTTCACGACTTCAGGCCTCAAGTGTCCTTGCCCTTGCTTCTCCTCAACTTGTGGTTTCTGCCCTCCCCCTCACCTAGGGAAGCCTTGTAGATATTAGCTAGTTGATTTTTCCAAGTCCTCATTTGGGCAAATTTCAGTCAGGTCTCACCTGAAGAGTTGAGGAAGAGACTTCAATAGAGCATACTGAAATGCTGAAACTGCCTGAAAAATGCCCGAAATAGCCCAGAATGGCTGTGAGCTAGTGAATTGAATGAATGATTTTTGACCGAATTCGCAAAGGCCTACGAGCCTATTAGGTACCATTTTCTGCCCCGAAAGTGGTACCTAAATTAGGTCCCCTATGTGACTGACCAGCCTGACCAGTCTTTGGTGTTCAGGAGTATCCATCCTGGGTTTGTCATGATATTATTCCCAATTGCACTCCCGAATCTCCCGAGGCGTCAGCAGCTGCAGATGCAGAGTCTGCTGCTGTGATGAAGCAGTGGAAGGTGGATAGGCTCCAAGTTGAGGAGTGTGTGGTGCATGTTGAAATTCCTCTGATCCATGTCTCGTGCCCCAATCCATGGCATATAAGACCACATGAGGGATATCCTGGCAAATCCAGTCGTGATGATGAAGAACACTCCCTATCGTACATTGCAAGCCGTATGTTTGGTGCCAATGATATGTGTGAAACACATGTGGCCATCTTGCGCGACTTGCTTGGCCCTGGTCCATGGCCCTCTGCCCAGACATACGTGGTGCCGGGATTCCATTGGGTGTATGAGTACGGGGAAAGGATCAAAGTCTACAATAACGAGGAGGATGATCCAATGTTCAGTGCACTGAAACCTGCAGCAAGCAGTGGTGTGGATGACGATGACAGAATGGACATCTTTGGGGCGATCATGGGGAACCCTTTCGACACAGAATTCGATGACACTTATGACGGCCATGATGAAGACGATGATTATCGGAGAGAACCATCCCCCTTGGATCCTGGTCAAGAGAATGCTGCGAAGGCCCTCATATTGGCTGCAGAAAATGGGGATGATAGTGCATGGCAGAGAATTGAACTCGCGCTGAGAGGGGCTCATGGGAAGAAAAGGGGAAAGTCACGTAATGGGAAACCCACCCAGAGTGACTTTGAGACTGCACTCATGAGGCTATGGAGGTCATCCACGAAAGAAGAGAGGCAACGCGAGAATGATGCAAGGCACCGTGCGAAGCAGGCTTGACGTGCAAAGGATTATGCAGAGGCAGATCGAAGCAGAAATGAGTTGGAAGCCGTAGAAAAGTCGAAAGCAGAGGAGCTTAGATGGGAAGCAGAAACACATGTATGTGAAGTCGAGCAGCGTGAACGTGAAGCCTCTCAATCTCGCCAGAGTGCTCCTACTGTCTCATCTGCGCCTCCACCACCACCACCACCACCACCACCACCTACACCTGCACCCCATCATCCCCCTGCCGCCTCTGGCTCCACTCAGCATGCCCCCACTGCCTCTACCACTGGCCCTGCCTCACTACCTCCTTGACCCCCTGCACCTGCTCCTGGACTTCCTGATGTCAACGCTCCACGCCCTGTGGCCCCTGTTTGGCATCCCCCCCCTTGCCCTGGACTCTTCATATCGTCGTTCTGCTGCCCGTCCCCCTGAGCCTCGTCCTGTCCCCATGTCTCGAGAACCCCCAAGAGCACCTTGGGGTATGCTTATTCCCCTGAGAGGCCACTGGGAGCCCCCAAGGGTCCAAGAACGGCGACGTGATTCTCTTGCACCATTGTGGGACAATCGGAGCCAACGAGATCAGGACAGAGCCACCAAACAGGCCGGATCGTCAAGGGGGCTGTCTGAGTCCCTTCGATGTCCAGCTGGAAGGCGATCCTCTCTGTCTCCATGGAGACATATTCGGTCGAGGACACCACCACATCAATGATGCTCTCGGTCCCCACAACGATGCTCCCGGTCGCAGACTCTGCCAAGACGATGGCACTCCTGATCTCCACAAAGACAATCCCTGTTGCCAGGAGCTCATGGGCTGGGATCACTGCAAAGTCGAGGGCGTTCTCCTCACTCTTTGCCTCCCCCACCCAACTCGGGGCTGGAGTCTCATTTGACTCCCTTAGTGGCAGGACCATTGTCTAGTGCAATGAAGCCTGGTAACAATGTATCATGGCCCCCACCCGAGTGCCTGAGAATGGCTCACTGGCCAGCGTTGGATATTGAAGGGATTGATTGCACAGAGGAGCCTATGGATTGGGTGTGGAGATATTCTGAGCATGGGGTCCTTGCAGCTCGCAGGCTGAGGCCGAATCGAAGGAAGGGGGCGCAATACCACATGTACCTCCTGTTCAAGGACATGGCTAAGTGCGATTCCTGTCTCCAGATATTGGCAGGGTCTCTGGTCAACAACCAGGTGGAGTCTTTCCAGTATGAAAATGACCTGGTGAACTGCTTAGGAGTGATGGGAGTGCGGTACATGCAGGAGGCCTACGTCAATGCCCATTCTATGGCTGAGGTTAAGGAGCTTCTGGCCGTTGGTCCAATCCCCTACTTGATACCCCTCGATGCCATTGATGAGATGCTGGATTACAAGCGGTTTCCGGCTCTGATAGATCCCTGCCCTGGTCCACAGCAAAGTCGCCCCATGACTTCTGTTGAATTTGACACAGAATGGCTAAGCAGGCGACTCTATAGTGCATGCCAGGGAAACCCAGCTTCTGTGACTGTTGGGATGCAACATATGGAGATGCAGTTGATTGCACATAAAACACCTGTCAAGGGTACCCCACTCAGTTTCAACTTGAATATCTGGCCAACCATTGGGGGCACAATGAACTCAGACATTCGCCAGATCGCGAGGTGGGCAGTTGCTGATCTCAGCAGCAGCAGTGTTTCTTCAAATTTGGAGAGTTTTGCACATACAAAAGTTCGACCAGCGTGGCGAATAATATTGGAACCAGAGCTGGATCAACCTCGGTATTTCAAGCCCACTGTGTAGTCCTCTTCCTCTTTGTCATCAACCTGTTTGTTGTCAATACCTTCATCACCTCCGTCATCATCGTCATCTTCATCATCGCCCCATTATCATCATCTTCGTCTCCTTCCCCCCCTTGGCATTACGTTTTTCTCCTTCATTTCTGATGTATGTATGTAATGATACATCTAGGATGAATATAGTCATCCACCCACTCTACATTTTCCCACCCACCCTTAGAATAATTTCGAGTATGTAGTTGAACCACTCTTGGCCCCCTGTGGGAGCCTATGTGGTATGTAAATGAGAATTCCGACCAACACGCTCTTCATTCAGACCTGGAGAAATTACAGCAATCGCCAATATCGATTCGTTCTCAGCGTCTTATCTCTTGATACCGTGTCTGGAGTTTGACAGCACATTGCACTCCAAACTCCGACCGTACTACACCGTCTCTACATAAATCTTGTGGTCTGGAGTTTGACAGTGCCTTGTGCTCCCAACCCCGACCACACTACACTCGACTTCCTAGAATCTCTCTGTTGTGGTCTGGAGTTTGACAGTGCTTTGCACTCCCAACTCCGACTGCTCCACTCCCAACTTTTTGACATATCTGTTGTGGTTGAGTTTGACAGTGCCTTGCACTCCCAACTCTGGCTGCACTCACTTCAACTTTTCCATGCATCCATTGTGGTCTGGAGTTTGACAGTGCTTTGCGCTCCCAACTCTGACTACCCTAGTCTCAACTTTTCCACACATCCGTCGTGGCCTGGAGTTTGACAGTACACTGCATTGTGCTCCCAACTCCGGCTGTGTTAATATCTGGTTTTCCATCCAGCCATCGTGGTTTGGATTTTGACACTGCACCTATTGCACTCCCCTGCTGCTAAAATCCCAAGTTCCATAACAACATACTCCTTCACATTCGCTATGCCACCAAAAGCATGAAAAACGTATAAGAGAAATAAACAGGTGACAGTGCCGACTGCCAGCCCAGCCTTTTCTAAGGGTAAAATGGCAGAGTCTTCTATGGCCAGGCCTTCCACTAAGCCCAGAGCAACAGGGTCATCTGATGCACCCATGAAAAGTGTAGTTGGTGATCTAGTTCAACAGTCAGCAGCTCCTCACATGAAATGGAGTGTTGAAATACCACCACAACAGTCGGATGCACCATTGTCGTCAGGGGCCCTCCACCCCCCAATCCAATCCATGGCGGATGTAAGTCCTGCTCACTCACCTGTCAGCTCTGTTGCCAATTCCCTGGTCCACAATACTGTCGAATTCTCCAGCCCTCTCTACTGGGCAGTTCTCTGGCCCCTCGGAATTCCTTGGGCTCTCCTCACAGTTCCCCAGCTTCCCCTGGCAATTCTCCGTACCACTCTTCGCTCCAGTTGCGTTCGCCCCACTTGCATTCGCCCCTTGCCTTTTATTTTGACGAACCGGATTTTGATTTCTGCACTCCCACTCCCACTCCCACTCAAGACCATAGGGATGATACTCCCCTGTTCCTTGATGATGGGGAAGGAAGTGAGGATGAGATTGACCATGGTCTTGAGAATGGTGGAGACATTGATAGTGGCGAATGAGGTCCTGGCCAAATCTCTTGGAGGCCCCTTTACTGAGCAACAAATTGCTGAGATTAGGGAGATAGTTGATGCTATGAATCAACAGCTAGAGCAAAAGGCCAAGGAATGGGAGCGACCTCTGGAGTCAGTGATGCGGATTGGCAACCTTGGCATCAATACCAGAGAACTGACAAAGTGGAGGGAATCCGTGGAATGCATTTCATCACTCGTATGAGAAGGATTCTGACCCGGATTCGGCCTCATCATGAGTATGTGGAGAAGGTTATACAGCCTGCATACCGTTCGCTCATTCTTGAACATGGTGGTGAAGACTCTGCTGAGTGGAAGAAGAAGGCCAAAGAACTTGTGGAACAACACAATGCTTCAAAGGCTGCCCAGGCCGCTGCGATCGCACTATCTCCTGCCGCTATGGGTAAAGTCATCAAGCAAACAACAAAATGTTGGACCAATGATTTGAAATGGATGGCTACTATGAACATCCATGGGTTCTGTGCATTGTTTAGCGGCATTCCTGATGAGGCAGCATCCAAACACAATGCTGTGTTTACTGGGACACCGGTGATGAAAGCATGGCTGGATGAATCATTTCCCAAGGACAGCACGTTGCTGAAGATGATTCATTCTCACATCCTAGTCTATCAGGGGGAGCAGCGGCTGCAAAGGGACATGAGGCGGAAGGTCCCAAAAACTATGCACATGATGCGGAAGGAGATTTCAGAAGAGCTCCAAAATCTTCTGAAGCCATTTGTTGGCCATGTCCCTAGGGTGCCATGGGCAACTCTACCCAGATTCCTTGCCAACAATCATCTGAAGATGGAGAATTGGGTCACAGAGTTGGACTTTCCGAATCTAATGTCACTTGATGTATCAGTGGTCCGAATGGATAGTTGGAAGAAACTGTGGCGGGCATTTTTTGAACCAAAGGATGATTCGCAGCGGGTTTGAATTCTACAGTTGGTGGATGACACGAGATTGCCAGATGACACTGCTATTGTTGTGGATTGATATAATGCAATACATGTTACCACTGGGCAAGCATACGAATCTGAGGGCTCAGGTGGACCAGAAAGTCATAATGGTGTGAATGGGGTGGGTTCTTCAGCCACTGAAAATGCTCCCCCCCCCAGAACCCAACAACCCACAGTCAAATTCAGTTGCCACAGGCTCATCTAGATCCTGAAAGCGAAGGTCTGATACGAGTGGGGGACCGGTCCAGAAGAAGAAACGGGTTCGTGGTGGCAGGAAGAAGGGCACTAGGGACGTGATATCCAGCGAGTTCATAGCAGAGTCAGATGAAGAGCCTGAAGAGCAGGGGGCATCTACATTTGATGCATCACTTGGTGGTATTTCTGGCAGTGCCTCAGGACCTGACCCATTCACTGTGCCAGTTAACTGGGAAAATGGGCTGAACACTGGAGTGTACAACCCTGTGGTGCCAAATGATGTCCCTCCTAGCGACTTTGATGCATTGCTTGCACAATATCCTGATTTGGGCCTTGGATTGAATGTGTTTGCTGGATCCTCCTTATTTTGAGCTCTTTTGTCATCCTGTTGGATTCATGTCCTTGTCAATCTTGTAGTTTCTCGTCTCTTGAATAGATAATAGATGTACACTGATTAATTTAACTTGGAAGCTCATTGATACATTGATCTATGTAGTCTAAGTCCCCATGTTGATATTATTTGAGATCAAAAGACCATGTCTGTCACCTGAGGTCATGGCATTGAAATTATTTGAGATCAAAGGATTTTGATGCCTCATAGGCAATTAATTTGATGCGGTTCGACATGTCTTTTGAGATCAGTCCAAGTGGCTGACCGAGGTGACCACGACCACATGACCACACACCTGCTGCTGTGGGTGTGTGGTCATAAGGTAAGTTTATGACAGACCACCCTATGGGTAGCCCCAGGAACCACACACCTGCTGTGGTGGGTGTGTGGCACTGTTTAACATGAGTTCCCCCCCCCAATAGATACAGCTGTGCAAAAGGAGCAGCAATAGCTGCTCCTTTTGCGCTGCTTTGAATTTCTAACTAATATTTTAATATTCTAGGTCTCAAGCTGCACCAATACCCTACAAGCCCCAACCAACCAACATCCATATGAGCCCCAACTGAAACTGTGCTAAGTGAAAACCTGATGAACACCCCACCAAGGAACTGACCCAAACCAGACACCTGCCACAGCGGGTGTCTGGTTCTATGTAAGTTCTATACCCTACAGCACAAAAACGGCAGTGAAAGCTGCTCTTTTTGCATTGGTTTAAATTTCTTTAGTAACTACTTTGATGATTCTAGGTTTTGGCCTGGTCCCAGGTGCCCAATGATGGGGCCCAACAGGCTAGGGCTCACACACCACCACAGCAACTGAACCACAGCAAACGAAGCCATGCCCAATGAAACCACACCAGATGAAACCACACCCCAACAAAACCATGTGAAACGAAGGGGCAAGAGGTGGCAATGATGTGAACCACACACCTGCCACAGCAGGTGTGTGGTTCTATATAGGATAAGTAAACTTATACATCCCCTACAGTGCAAGAAGAGCAGCATTTGCTGCTCTTCTTGCACTGCTTTTAATTTTTGAACTAATACATCCATTCTAGGTTATCACTGCAGATGAAGAGCCATGAAACAACCCCCCCCCCCCCTGAAATGATAACCCACCAGCAAAATGAAACCTGTGAATGATGCCAGAACCCCCATGAACCACACATCCACTATGGTGGGTGTGTGGTTCTATAAGATAAGTAATATTGTATACCCACAATGGCATGAAAAGAGCAGCATCTGCTGCTCTTTCACACTCATTTTACTTTTTAACTAACATGTGATTTATTATTTTAGGTTACAGTATCACCTGAACCCCAAACAGCAAAATGAAGATCCCTGGATGAACTCCCCCCCATGGAAATAACAATGCCCCCACCAAAGGAAAGCCACAAATGCAACCCACCAAAACAACAAGTACTGAACAAAACCCCCAAATGATGACTGGCCAAGGAACACCCACCAGACAAATCCTGCAAATGGGAACACACAACACAAGACCCATAAACCCCAGATGGAACCACACACCCACTTTGGTGGGTGTTGGTAATTTTAAGGTAAGTATTCTCATAACATATAGTGGCACTGAAGGAGCAGCATATGCTGCTCCTTTGGCATAGCTTTTTCTTTTTTTCTTTTTTACTAACATATTATTTATGTATTATCCGGTGCCAGGTTCTCATCTAAACCCACAACCCCCCCCCCCCAAAACACTCCAATCAAGACCCACAACCCTGCCAAAAAGGACCCATGACCCCACCAAAAAATACCTGCAAACTGCAACCATGATGCAACTCACCACACCTGACCAGCAAACTGAGGGCAAATGGGCCAGACCACACACCTGTGGCAGTGGGTGTGTGGTCATCTAAGGTGAGTCCCATTCACCATATATACAGTGGCACCAAAAGAGCAGTGACAGCTGCTCTTTTTGTGTCACTTTAACTTCTTACTAATCTAAATTTTTTTATTCTAGATCTTGCTCCCCCTGAACAAGTACATGCCCAAGAACCCCCCAGCCCCCCTGAGCCCTGTATGAAAAACTGATGGTGGGGGGTGCACAACTGTGGCCAAAACAAGTACCACACACCCACCAAAGTGGGTGTGGTACTATAGGTATTTTTTAAAACTTTCTACATGTATGGTGACATAAAAGGAGCTGCTTGTGGTGCTCCTTTTGCTCACTTCAAATCATTTTTATTATTCTAGGATCTGAGCTGACCCATGAAATGGAAAACCAAGCCCAAACTACACAGCAACCATGGTACAAGATGAGTACCACACACCCACTGAAGCAGGTGTGTGGTACTACAAGGTATTTAAAAAAAAATTTATATATATATACAGTGATGCAAGAGGAGCAGCCCAGGCTGCTCCTTTGCATCACTTTGAATTTTTTTTTTTACTAATGTATGCTATTATTTTAGGATCCAAATTGAAGCCCCCAAAATGACAACCCATGACTCATCCAAACAACCCACCCAATGATGAATCATCAAGCCCAGCCCCCTGTACCACACCCACCCAAGTGGGTGTGGTGCTACTTAGTTTTTTTCTTTTTTAAATTTTGAGGGACAGTACCACACACCCACCCAAGCAGGTGTGTGGTGCTACTAAGTAGTGCTTTTTTTTCTTTTGATTTGTATGGACAGTACCACACCCACTAGGGTGGTGTGGTGCTACTTATTTTTGTTTTTTAATTTTGAGGGATGGTACCATACCCACCCAAGCAGGTGTAGTATATTAATTGAATTTTTTAAATAAATATACCAATAAATAAACAAGTCAATAACAGGACTGACCACTGAAGGAAACCCTGCTGACTGGGGGTATATGTATAATATAAATAATTATAAATGGAACTATCCCTGGTATGCCTGTATGACCTGCTCCAAGTCTGAGATTCTCTAAGTCCCAGTTTCAGCCAATTTTCAGCCATTTCAGCCAAAATAGTGATGGGACCTACTTAGGTACCATTATCTGCCCCAGAAGTGGTACCTAACTTGGTAGGCTTAGATGACTGACCAAGGTGGGTGGGTGTCTGGTTTGCATTGGTTTTTCATTCGGCAGGGTTTGGTGGTGCATTCATCAGGTTTTCTTTTGGTGTGGCTTCAGTTGGACTCTTGATTAGTAGAAAAATTCAAAGTGATGCAAAGGGAGCAGCTTGCACTGCTCCTTTTTGCATCATTGTACAGATAGAAATCAAATAAAAAAAATAAAAACCTTGTAGGACCACACCCACCAAAGTGTGGTCCTTGGTTTGTACCACAGTCATGCAGTTCATACTTGGTATGGGGCTTGGTCATCATGTTGGGGGTTTGAACTCTCACAGGGTTCATTTGGCAGGTCCATTGCTGTTCTCATGTGTTTGCTTGGTGGGGTCATGGGTTCAGACAACCTAAAATAACATATAATACATCAGTAAAAAGGAAAAAAGAAAAGCCACACAAAAGGAGAAGTGTATGCTGCTCCTTTTGCATGGTTATATGCTCACCTTAAAATTACCACACACCCACTTTGGTGGGTGTGTGGTTCGTCTCTTGACATGGCATGTCATTGTTTGGGGGTCCCCTTTGCAGGCATGTCATCATTGTGGGGGGGGCTTGCTTCATGGGTCTTTGGTCTTCATTTGTGACAATACTGTACCTAGAATAAAAAATCATTAGTTAAAAAATTAAAAGTGATGCAAAAAGAGCAGCTTTCACCACTCTTTTTGCATCGTTGGGGGAACATTACATACTGGCATAGAACCACACACCTGCTACTGTGGGTGGGTGGTTCTCTTCATGCTGCATCATTGTTTGCAGGGGTGTTTTTGTTCTGTCAAGGGGTTGTTTTGTGGCACTTCCTTTGTGATGATATCTAGAATAAAAAATCATTAGTTAAAAATACTTAAAAGTGATGCAAAAAGAGCAGTGAAAGCTGCTCTTTTTGCATCATCAGGGGTACGTATCAAGTATAGAACCACACACCTGCTACTGTGAGTGTGTGGTTCATCTCTTCATGTGGCACATCATCATTCACAGATCCCATTTGCAGGCATGTTATCATTCTGGGGGGTTGCTTTGTGGGTCTTCATTTGTGGCAATACCTATAATAAAATAATATTAGTTAAAAAATGTAAAGTGATGCACAAAGAGCAGCAAAAGCTGCTCTTTTTGTGTGGCTGCATCTATTGGGGGGGAGGAGACTCACCTTACAGTACCACACCTGCCACAGCAGGTGTGGTTCCTGAGCCCACTCATTGGGTGGCCTGTTGTTTGTTTTGGTTTTGACCTGGAATAATAAAGGCTACATTAGTATAAAATTCATAGCAGCACAAAAAGAGTAGCTTGCACTACTCTTTTGCACTATTGTATCTACTGAGACAAAACTTACCTTATGACCACACACCTGCATCAGCAGGTGTGTGGTCATGTGGTTGTGGTCATGCAGTCATGGTCATGCACCATTGCTGCTGCTGTTGCTGTTGTGTCATGGTCATGTGGTTGCATTTCTGTTGCTGGGTGTGGCTGTGTAGTTGCAAATTTAATGCTGGCAATTGCTGATACTCAAGAAGCACCCAAGCACTGGTGCTGCAAGCACAGCACACAATAGTACCAAGCATGTATATTTAAAATAAATACTATATAATGAATATTTGTCCAGGAAAACCTGAAGAAGGTGATGATAATTAGTCAGAGCCCAATAAGGCATGAGATGGCAAATTTCAGAGTGGATTGGGCCACTTCTACACATCCAAATTGGCCCAATCCACTCTGAAATTTTCCATCTCATGCCTTATTGGGCTCTGACTAATTATCATCACCTTCTTCAGGTTTTCCTGGACAAATATTCATTATATAGTATTTATTTTAAATATACATGCTTGGTACTATTGTGTGCTGTGCTTGCAGTGCCAGCATTTGGGTGCTTCTTGAGTATCGGCAATTGCTGGCATTGAATTTACAACTATGCAGCCACACCCAGCAACAGAAATGTGACCACATGACCCCAACACAACAGCAACAGCAACAGCAGCAGCAGCAGCAGCAGCAGCAACAGCAACAGCAGCAACAGCAGCAGCAACAGTACATGACCATGACTGCATGACCACAACCACACAACCACACACCTGCATCAGCAGGTGTGTGGTCATAAGGCAAGTTTTGTCTCAGTAGATACAATAGTGCAAAAGAGTAGCACAAGCTACTCTTTTTGCACTGCTATGAATCTTATACTAATGTAGCCTTTATTATTCCAGGTCAAAACCAAAACAAACAACAGGCTGCCCAATGAGTGGGCTCAGGAACCACACCCACTGCAGCAGGGGTGGTACTGTAAGGTGAGTCTCCTCCCCCCCAATAGATGCAGCTGCACAAAAAGAGCAGTGAAGGCTGCTCTTTTTGTGTCACTTTACATTTTTTAACTAATATTATTTTATTATAGGTATTGCCACAAATGAAGACCCATGAAGCAACCCCCCAGAACAATAACACACCTGCAAACAGGATCCACAAATGATGATGTGCCACATGAAGAGACAAACCACACACCCACTACTGTGGGTGTGTGGTTCTATACAAGGTATGTAATGTAATGCACCCCCAATGGCACAAAAAGAGCTGCAAAGGCAGCTCTTTTTGTGTTGTGTTAACTTTACTGATCTAAATTTTTGTATTCTAGATCTTCCTTCCCCCCAAATGAGTACATGCCCAAAACCAACCCAACCCCCCTGAGAACTGTACAGAAAACCAGCAGTCAAAGGTACACAACCCTGGGCAACAATGAGTACCACACACCCACCAATGCAGGTGTGTGGTACTACAGGGTTCTTTCTTAAAACTTTCTACATCTACAGTGATGCCAAAGGAGCAGTGCAAGCTGCCCCTTCAGCATCACTTTGAATTTTTTTTACTAATGTTCATTATCATTCAATTCTAGGGTTGAATTTGAAGCTCTTGAAATGATGACAACAGACAGCTGCAACCCCCAAATGACCCACACAATGGTGAACCACTAAGCCATGCCCACCCAAATGGCCACCAACAAGCCAGTGTAAGCAGGATGGTTATCAACCAATCCAACTACTGTCCATGATGTTGAGCTGGGGACAAAAGGGGGAATTGCAGAACTAATCTGGATGTTCAGGTCCAAGTGGGGGAAGGTCTTTTGAACAGGGGAAATTGCAGTGAGCCAACAAAGCCCAAGCAATTAAGTGAGAATGTGTGTTTCAGTCAAATTACCACACCCTAAGAATCCCTTCTTGAGACCTTAGTCAAAGTGTAGTTAGAATTTACTTTTTGTAGTGAGAAATCACCCAGGGACCAGCAGCTGTTCAAGAAGCTTCAAACTGGAGGGAGGGGGAGAACTAATGAATTTGTGTGCTAGCTGCACCTAATATACAATCCAGACTTTGACTCAATAGAAAGTGAAAAAGTCGGATGTAAGGGACACACAGAGAAAAAGAAATAAAGTTAAAATATTCAAAACTGATGGAGATATTCCAATTTCAAGATAAAAGGGGAGATTAACACATTACATGCTATTCCTCCTTCAAACCTGGACAAGTTCCCTTAAGGAAAAGTGTTATAGGTTGCCCTGAGGGTCTTCTCCATCAGACATAAGAGGGCCGGAAGTAATTCGCTATTTTGAATGGTGGAGCAAAGGGGGAGTCATGGGGAGGGAGTTGTCTTGTGAAAAATGTAATTCGTGTCCGCTCATTTTTCCCTTGGTACCTTTTGATGCGCATTTTCAACAGCTTTCAGGGTGTGGTACTCGCGAATGAATCTGATAATAATTGGCTTCGAAAATCAAGAAATACACCTTCAGAGTATGAATCATGGCAAGATATTGTTACAGGGACCAAATTTTTGATTCGTTCATTTCATGTTTGGTACCATTCAATAGGTACAATTCATATATTTCTGGGCGCAGTCGTTTCGAGTTGATCCAATCAAAAATGACAGAGAAATTAGAAAAATACTCCTTCAGAGTAGTGCAGCCCCTATCTGGATCATGTGATGGATCCATGAGTCCAGAATCAGAACTAGACCTGGTCCGCATTGTTACATAATCACAATTTGTTGCCCTTAAGGCAGTCGGATGGCTTGAAAGAACAGACAAGCCATACAGTCTTGAGGAAGAATGGCAAGTTGAATTGCCTTGTCCAAAGAAAATGGAGTTGAAGTAGGGCATAAACTGCCCTTTTTTTGATGAGGACTGTTGAAGTCTGATGGATAGTCAATAAATTGACTGGTGGACATGGTCAAGGAATGAGGCAATATTATGAGTTGGAAAGGGGTGGGAATCCAATTGATTTCTTGAATAAATGAATGATGATAAATTTAAATGAGCACCATGACATGTAATTGTTTCATTTGTAAGGAAAATGGCCTCAGATGAGGATTCTATGGTGTAGGGATTTATCCCACCAACACCAGTGCCATGACTACAGTATGCATTAGTAGCAAGTGACTAAATGTAAAATAAATACCATATAATTAATATTTGTTGAAAGGAAATAAAGAGACCATGACAATGAGTCACAGTTCACTAAGCCATGAACATTGCAAAGTGGATTGGGCAATTTCTATGGTTCAGAATTGGCTCAAATTTAAATATATTGGTGGGATATATGTACCCTACATGGGTGATTAATTATTTCAGGTGCTCCCTCCATTTTTCAATGTTTCATGCCTTCAATTCCCTATTTAGGGAATTGAAGGTGTGAAAAATTGAAAAACACCAGAATCATCTGATATACCTGGTCACCCATGTAGGGATTCACATATACCATCATTATATCTATATTTGGGTCAATTATGACCCATAGAAGTGGCTCAATCCACTCTGCAATTAGGCATATTGTGCCTTATTTGAGCTCTGACTCATTATCATTGTCTTCTTTGGTTGTTTGGACAAATATGTATTATATAGTATTGATTCTATGTCTATATACTTGTTATTAATATGTATTCTGCTCATAGCACTACACTTGGGCACTTTTTAATGACTGGCAATTGCCAGCATTGAATTGCACAACTATGCAGCCACACCCAACAAACAGCCCAGAAAGGCACAGACATGACCACACACCCACTGCTGTGGGTGGGTGGTCCTAAGGTGAGTTTTTGTTTCAGTAGATACAAGGGCACAAAAAGAGTAGTGAAAGCTACTCTTTTTGCACTGTTTTGAAGTCTTATTCTAATGTAGCTTTTATTATTTGGTTGCCACATGATGAGAACCTGAATGGCAAGAGCCAAACCAGAACCAGCAACAGACTGCTCAATGGGAGGCCCCAGGAACCACACACCCACTGCAGCAGGTGTGTGGTTCTATATAATGTAAGTTACCCTGTGCACCCCCAATGGCACAAAAAGCACAGCAAGTGCTGCTCTTTTTGCACCAGTTATTATTATTTAACTAATACATCTTTTATTCTAGGCTTCCACAAATGAAGATCAGTGAAACAAATCACCCCTGAAACAATGGCTGCCCCCAAAACACAACCAACAAACGAGGATGGGCCAAATGAAGACACAAGCCAAGCCCAAACCTGTAGAACCACACACCCACTATGGCAGGTGTGTGGTTCTATACAAGGTGAGTAACATTGGGTACCTGCAATGGCACAAAAAGAGCAGCACCTGCTCTTTTTGTGCTGGTTTTAATTTTTTGACTAATAATGCAGTCTTCTAGGCTATCACCACCACAAATGAAGGCCCATGAAGTGACCTCCCCCTCCCCTGAGTGATCACCTGCTTGCAAAGCAAAGCCTGTGAATGGCGGGGTGTCAAATAAGGGACACCAAACCACATGAACCACACCCACAATAGTGGGTGTGGTTCTACAAAAGGTAAGTGATGTAGTACACCCCCCAACAACACAAAAAGAGCAGCAAGGGCCGTTTTTTTTGCATTCATTGTTCATTTTAATTTTTAACTGACACATCATTTATCATATTATTCTAGGTTTTTGCCTGAGCTGGCCAAATGAACCCCCCCACTTGGAAATGACAATGCAACCAGCCAAACAAAGCCTGGGAATGGGAACAGATGATACAATGCCACAGGACCCCAGACAAACCACACCTGCCAAAGTGGGTGTGGTAACTCAGGGTAAGTATGATCACACAAAAGGAGCAGCATACACTGCTCCTTTTGCATGGCTTTTGTTTTTTTGTTTCTTCTCTTTTACTAACCCATTATTTATTCCTAGGTTTTCTCTGATCCTACAACCCAACCAACCAACCTCCAATCAAGACCTGTGATGCCCACCAAAAAAACACATGAGAACAGAAACCTGCCAAATGAACCACCACCCAAATGATGACCAGCCCCTGTATGCAAAACCAAATGCATGACCATGGTGCAAATGAGTACCACACACCCACTTTGGTGGGTGTGCAAAGTGGGTGTGGTACTACAAAGTTTTTTTTTAAATTTCTATGCATACAGTATTTTACCACTCAATGACCACATGGTTTGAGAATATTTTCTCACAGTCACTGCATGTCACCATGACACCCAAAGAACTAAGAGTAATATGGACATATGTAGAGTAATGTATGAAGAATAAGTGTGCAGACTTAGAAAGTGAAAGGAGAAGAACTAAGGTTTCAAGAAAGTAATCTGTAAATGAGGCTGTTTGTATTCACAAAAGTAGCCCACCACTCAATGACCACTTCAAGTATCATCATCTCCAATACCTCCCTCATTATCTGACTGGGGCCCAGATGGCTCCAAATCATTGCTGACATCCTCCCCCTCATCTTCTCCCTCTTTCATCTCCCAAATCACATTCCTAGTGGCAAAAATATGCTTGAGAGGGATAACAGTAGTGTTTACATGAGCCAATGCTTGGCCCAAGTCCCACTGGGCAAGGGCAGTCTCATTATCCAGCTTTACTGTGTCCTGGGCCACATTTCTCACTGCCTTCCACTATTCTACTTCCTTAGAATCCACACCTATGAAGAAGCATTGAATCAAGTTGGATCCAAAGGGGGCCAGCTCATTCATCATCAAAACCATCAATAAAAACAAACATCACAGGTCTTCTAGCAGAGCCAGAATCTCTGGGGGACATGCACATGACTCTTATGTTCACTATTAATGTACATTTAAAGATATCTGTTCAAGCTAGTAGGAGTTGTAACCTGAACAGTGGAAGTAGCTGAATTTAAGAAGTGGTCATTGAGTGGTAAAATACTGTACAGCAATGCAAAAGGAGCAGCACAAGCTGCTCCTTTTGTGTCACTTGGAAGATTTTCTACTAACATACACTATCATTCTAGGAATCAAATCAAGGCTCCTGAAACCATGACCCACCCCAATGGACACCCCCCTGTATGCAAAACCAAGTACAAAGCATGCAACCAGGGCACAAAATCAGTACCACACACCCACTTTGGTGGGTGTGTAGGTTTTTTTTCAGATTTCTATATGTACAGCAATGCAAAAGGAGCAGCCCAAGCTGCTCCTTGTGTCACTTCAATCTTTTTTTTACTAATGTATGCTATTATTTTAGGATCCAAATTGAAGCCCCTGAAATGACAACCTGTGACCCATGACCCACAACTCATCCCAACAACCCACCCAATGGTGAATTGCCAAGCCCAGCCCCCCATACCACACACCCACCCTAGCAGGTGTGTGGTGCTACTCAATCCTTTTTTTTTGTTTTAAATTTTGAGGGATGGTACCACACACCTGCCCAAGCAGGTGTGTGGTGCTACTAAGTAGTACTTTTTTTTTCTTTTTGATTTGTATGGACAGTACCACACACCTGCTTGGGCAGGTGTGTGGTATATTAATTGAATTTTTAAATAAATCAATAAATAAAATAATGGGGCCACTGAATGAAACCCCACCCATGTATAATATAGTGATAATAAATAAATAATTATAAATGGAACTACCCCCAATAAGCCTGTATAGCCCACTGTTGTCTGAGAATCTCTAAGTCCCAGTCTAAGGTGAGAAGCAGGGGCCCCTGGGGCCCCTGCCTGAATCATGAAAATCATGTTAGCTGGCCCCAGGGGCCCCAGCCTAAAAACATCTAGTTAGACTATTTAAATGCAAGGCTCATTGTATCTAACTAGATGTACATTTGTGGCTGACCAGGTTGCGTACACCAGACTTAGCCAGAATTATTTGTGTTTATATTTGTTTGGTGCCCTTGTCACAGCATGGCCCTGACAGGTGTGTTTTTTTCTTATTATGGGGTGTACCACAATGCCAAAAGAGCAGCCCTGGCTGCTCTTTTGGCATTTCCTTTGTTTTTGTTTCTCCACTGACATATTATTATTCTAGGTACATTCACTGTGTGATATCTGACACAACTAATGCACAGATCAGGTCCAGGGCCAAACATGGGACCACTGTCAGGATCAAATTGACATTTGCTTCTGCCTGAGGACTTACCCATCAGAGTATCATTCTTCATTGACTCTATCATATGGTGCCTACTTCTTCAAATGCTCTTGTCTTCTCTCTCCCTCCATTCAGTAAGGGGGTTATTGTCATCCTTGCCATTATTGGCATTTCTCTTATTATTAGTGCCCTCATTCTATTGGGCCTCAACCAGTGGGCTATGGGCTGGGTAGTCAACCAGTGGCAGCATTGGCGCCCTTGTCAGCACCTGTCATTCCCTCACTCCCCACATGAGTCCATGGAGTTGCCAATCCAGACTCCCCCTCCTCCTCCTCTGCCCCCAGTCCCTGAATCCACACCACCTGTCCCAATCCCTACCCCATCAGCATCATTACAGTCCTTTGACACTTTGGACACCTTTGGAGTACCCAGGTGTGCACTACCTTGGAAGTATATATGCTAAGGGGGATGCATATGGAAGTTGGGGCATAGCCATGTGGAGGTGTGCACAGGATTCATAACACAGCTGTGTCAGCTTAGTGAGGCTTAGTGATGATGGCTGTGGAGGCTGACTGATGGGCTGTGTCTGTGATGGAGATATGTCATCTTGATGGGCTGTGGTGGCTGTGGTGGCTGTGTGCAGGAAGTAGTACTTATAGCCCATCACAGTTGGGGGATCACCAGTTTTGATCTCTCAGGATTCCCACTGCAATAGGTGCAAGACTTGTGTGTCCCTTGTTGTGTGGTGTATACTCAGGATTCCCACTGTGCTAGTGTGTGGTTAATTAATCTCTTTCCTCTTTCTGTTTGTGGCTTCAATGGCAGTGTTGCCCTGACAACCACACAGCCACCCACATCCCTTGACCCCCTCGATTTTCTGCAATGTGTACAAGGACTCAACAAATACAGCACCACACACCTGCTTTGGTGGGTGTGGTATCAGGTATGTCTAATCCCATTGGTGCCAAAAGAGCAGCATCTGCTGCTCTTTTGGCACCCCTCTGTTTTCTTTTTTTTACTAATGTATTCTTATTTGTTCTTTGGGCCCCTTCCCTATGCAAAGACCTGCCAGATGAGGACATGGACAAGCCCCCACCACAAAATTTGATGCACAGCTGCCCAAGTACCCAGCCCCCAAAATACTAATTGACTAAATATTGTACCACACCCACTGGGGCAGGTGTGTGGTAATATCAGGTATGCCTAATTCCACTGGTGCCAAAAGAGCAGCAGAAGCTGCTCTTTTGGCACCTCTCTGTTTTCTTTTTTTTTTACTCATATGTTAATATTCATTGTTCTAGGTGCCTTCCCTATCCAAAAACCCACCCAATGAAGACACAGCCACTACAAAACTCAATGTGCAGCCATCCAAGCCCCAAGTGCCTGGCACCCTAACATGATGATTGACAAAAACTCACAGCCCACCACAAAATATGGGAGCACACAGCAAGACCCTGACCCTATCTGCAACCCATACAATGACAAATCAAGCATGGCACCACACACCCACTTTGGTAGGTGTGTGGGAATATTTGGTGAGTTTCTTTGATTACAGGATGTATGACAATGCCAAAAGAGCAGTACCAGCTGCTCTTTTGGCATTGCCTTCTGTCTTTTTTTCTTTACTAAGGTGTTATTGTTCTAGGCACCTCCACTGTGCAATACCCCACCTGAAGGAAATAGATGGGACTTGCCTGATGAGAACATGGTCAAGGCCCCCACACAAAATCTGATGCACTGATATTATATATAATATAATAAATAAATAATAAATAACCTTACTGTACTGTATGGGCCATATAGAGCACATTGTCCTGTGGGAATCCCACAGCTTTCCCTTGGGTTTTTCAACCCCATCATGTATCCCATGGCTTCTGCCCCTGTGAGTCACAGGGGTGGGTTTTCAACCCCACAGGGTGGGAGGTCTTAAATTCCCCCATGGGGACCCCATGCAATAGCCTACAATGACATCAATTAAAGGGGGAACTATTTTACACACTACATATTGAGTAGATAGTTGTGTAATAAAACTAACTACTGGCCCCCACTTGCCCATGGGAAACCAAATCCTCCTGAAGGCTCAACTCACCTTTGAAGAGAGAGAGGAGGGCTTGGATCCAGGCAGACTCATACTCACATTCTTCATGCCACCTATTATCCTTGCATACCTGTAACTCATGCTGGAACTCAAGTTGGCAGATATTCCTATGTTCCTGTGCCTTTAACCCCTCTATACACAACCTCTCCCTTGCCTCTATCTTGGCCAGCCTC
The DNA here is from genome assembly GCA_014904985.1 of Hydnum rufescens UP504. Taxonomy (NCBI): domain Eukaryota; kingdom Fungi; phylum Basidiomycota; class Agaricomycetes; order Cantharellales; family Hydnaceae; genus Hydnum; species Hydnum rufescens. The sequence continues at coordinate 210,019 of MU128973.1, read as the reverse complement.
ATGCTTGCCTCTGACTCCTGCCTTATCTTGAATAACTCTTGATCACCTGCCTGGGGTTTTTCAAACTGCTCTAAAGGAGTGAGTGTGTGATGTGATGTGGAGGTCTTCTTTGATGTACCCAGAGTTGCCACATTTGGAGTCACAGGCTGAGATGAAGCTGATGTGGAACTACTACCATCAGGTATAAGTGCTGGGGAAGGTCTGTGAGAATATGATGCAGTTGAGGGGTTGCATGTGTGGGTATGAGTCAAAGACAGTGGCAGTGAGAGGAAATCCTAGGCCAAAAATCAGTGTACTGCTTATGGTCCACTTGGGTGACTTATGATTTCCAGATTTTCTTGTTTGTCTTCATGATCAAGCCCATCCCCAGCCAGCAAACCCCCCACATCAACCTTCAGCCCCATGTCCTGTTCACCAGCCAGTAATTCTTTAAACATGTCAGTGTGCTGCTCAGCTGTTGCACTAGCACTATTTATCATGCCAATTGGATTATAGTTCAGCAGATCCATCCAAAAAGCATGGAACTCATCCCACCAGGGGAATGTCTTCTTAATTTTGGCTGATGCACCTCAGAAAAATGTAAATCCATGAGACTGCAGATGTACCTATTGCATTATGCAATGGTGTACCTTCCTCAACATCCAAAGGTTTCACACCATGCCCAGTGGAGTTGAGGGTGGCCTTCAGGTCCTTGTACTCATTGTGTAGACTATGGTATTTTTGTTAGTGTACACTGCTGAGGGGGAGGATATGAACACACATTTTAAGACAAGAGCCCACAGACTTGGCAAACTCCTTCAGTTTCAACACATACTTCTCCTTTTGCTCAGAATCATCCTCAAATATGTAGGCTGCAAGCTCCTGGTGGAGTATTGTTTTTGCCACCCCATTTTTAAGGACTGGCCAATCTTCCACCTTTGCTGTTGTCACTGAGTCTGAGAAGAGGGCTATGTGAAATGGAGGGTCTTCAGTAAGTTTCTGGACCAGCAGCCATGTCCATGCAGGCTTGGATTTCCAGGGCAAGGCAGATGTGCAAGGCTTGGACAGAGGTGTCACTGGTTGGACCATATCAGTGAGTTTCTTACCTTGCTTAGCTTTCAGCTTGGCAGCACCATCACCATTGGAGCCAGTTTCATTGTTTGTGACAGTGATGGTGGCCTTGCATTTGCCAGCAGAACCTGCCATAAGAGGATATGGGCAGACAGAAAACAGAAGGGACTGTACAATTCTTTGGCAATCAATTGACAGGATCTACAGGGTCCATATGAGATTCTGAGGGGAGGAATCTGGTCTCATGTCAATTCCAGCCCTCAGGCTGGAACTGCATTCCCAGAAATTCAACTTGAGAATCCAGATTCCTGCTAGATTCCAAAACTGATTCCCACATTAATTCCTGCCAAATTCCCACCAAATTCCACCTAACGCACCCTCAAAAAGGTACCTCTTAGGTGGGTTCCAGTTGCATTGGCCTTTGACCTAAGAGGTGGTTTTTATATAGGCATGTCTAGGCAGTGTCTAAAGGTGTTCAAAAGATGAAAAATTTCTAAGTCCCTATAATAGGCATGCCTATCTGTGCCCACCACAGGCACCACTCCCAGGCTTTTTAACTATTTGATAGGCATTCTGGGGTTGATTTAGGCATGCCTAAATCAGTTGTGTCTAATGATGTCTAGAGCTTAATTATTGACTTTGAATTGAAGAGGCTTATCCAGGGTTGATTTAGACATGCCTAAATCAGTGATGTCTAGTGATGGGTAGAGTCAGGTGCTGCTCCAGGGGTTTTACAATGACTTGATGGACACCCTGCAGTTGATTTAGGCATGCCTAAATCAGCTGTGTCTAGTCATGTCTAGAGCTTGCTATATCTCATTAGAGTTTCCTGGTGTGTCCATGAGGGCTTAGTATGCAGTGTGTCTACTAGTGGATAAATTAGAACAGGTTGACCATCACCAGGAGGTGTCTAATTGTGTGCCTAAGCAAGTCTAAGCATGTCTAGGGGTGTCTAAGCTTGTCTGGGCATGTCTAGGTGTCTAGGCATGTCTAAGCATGTCTAGGCATGTCTAGGTGTCCAGGCATGTCTAGGTGTCTAGGCATGTCTAGGCATGTCTAGGCAGGTCTAGGCAGGTAACTTGGGACTGAGTTTAGTACAAATACTATGTAATTATTCCTAAATGGTATCCAGTTACATAATACATGTATCCTATCTTAAAAAAATGCCAAAATGCAGAAATTAAATGAAGTACATCCAAAGAATATTTAGGCATCCAGCCCAATGGGGGCCCAGGACCAGGGGGAGGTGCCTGGGATAGATGGATGGACCCCTGGGGACCCTGATAAAGTGAAAAAATTAGGCCCAGGGCCAATGGTTAATCCCTGAAACAATGAGGGCAGGAAGAACAGCTCCAGTGGTTCCAGAGCTGTTCTTCCTGCCCTCATTGTTTCAGGGATTAACCATTGGCCCTGGGCCTAATTTTTTCACTTTATCAGGGTCCCCAGGGGTCCATCTATCTATCCCAGGCACCTCCCCCTGGTCCTGGGCCCCCATTGGGCTGGATGCCTAAATATTCTTTGGATGTACTTCATTTAATTTCTGCATTTTGGCATTTTTTTAAGATAGGATACATGTATTATGTAACTGGATACCATTTAGGAATAATTACATAGTATTTGTACTAAACTCAGTCCCAAGTTACCTGCCTAGACCTGCCTAGACCTGCCTAAACATGCCTAGACATGCCTAGACACCTAGACATGCCTAGACATGCTTGGACACCTAGGCATGCCCAGACAAGCTTAGACACCCCTAGACATGCTTAGACTTGCTTAGGCACACAATTAGACACCTCCTGGTGATGGTCAACCTGTTCTAATTTATCCACTAGTAGACACACTGCATACTAAGCCCTCATGGACACACCAGGAAACTCTAATGAGATATAGCAAGCTCTAGACCAGACTCCTACCCAGTCATCTGTCATGTGTGCCTCATTTCTCCAAGAAACAGCCGAGAAATGAGAAATGAGGCAAACCTGACAGACGACTGGCAAACTATGTGTTGTGCTTTATTTGTGCTGGAAATTTATCACCTTGAGGAGACCTGGAGGAATTGGTCTCCTATCCAACTGACTGAGAGATATCTGAGTGATAATGGAGATCCTCAATGTTATCCACTAAATCATTCCCATTCCCACTAGGGCAAAGGAGAACCAAGCTCATAAGCTACTTTATTTCCTCCTGACAGTGACAGTGTAATATAGAGAAGAACTAGGCATTGGGTTCTAATTACATGGATATGTGAAGGTTAAGAGAAATGATGATGGGGGATCACTTCCTCCAGGTCTCCTCAAGGCGATAAATTTTCTGGGACAAATAGAGCACAACACATAGTTTGCCAGTTGTCTGTCAGGTTTGCCTCATTTCTCATTTCTCGGCTGTTTCTCGGAGAAATGAGGCACACATGACAGACGACTGGGTAGGAGTCTGGCTCTAGACATGACTAGACACAGCTGATTTAGGCATGCCTAAATCAACTGCAGGGTGTCCATCAAGTCATTGTAAAACCCCTGGAGCAGCACCTGACTCTACCCATCACTAGACATCACTGATTTAGGCATGTCTAAATCAACCCTGGATAAGCCTCTTCAATTCAAAGTCAATAATTAAGCTCTAGACATCATTAGACACAACTGATTTAGGCATGCCTAAATCAACCCCAGAATGCCTATCAAATAGTTAAAAAGCCTGGGAGTGGTGCCTGTGGTGGGCACAGATAGGCATGCCTATTATAGGGACTTAGAAATTTTTCATCTTTTGAACACCTTTAGACACTGCCTAGACATGCCTATATAAAAACCACCTCTTAGGTCAAAGGCCAATGCAACTGGAACCCACCTAAGAGGCACCTTTTTGAGGGTGTGTTAGGTGCCAAATTCCTGCAGCATGAAACCCCCTAATATAGAAAATGGGGAATAACTCCCTATATCTCTAATACCCGGCCCCTTCATTTCTCCCACTGACTTCACAACTGTCCCCCTATGTTCAACAAATCAACCCCATGGTATGCATATGTCATCATGATCTTTCTCAATTAATCCATTGGCTTGACTAGATCCCCCAAATTCACCAGCAGTACTTTTCCTTCTCTCTAATAGCATGTCGCAGAATACATTCCTGATGCAGTGCACACCCTAATTTACAAAGTTCATCGAATAACCACCTTGCCCATTGGGAGTAAATTGGAAATTATTAGTTGACATTCCAAATCTCCCTGCCAGAAAAAAAAGGGATGGGCAATATGCCTAAGGGCTTTCGTAACAACAAGGATGCTGACCTAGGAATGAGTCACCTAGCCCCTTGAGCTTGTTGATCATCTCGTCCGTTTCGGCTTTTTGAGCCCGTTCGAGGCGTGGATGTAGAGTCACAAGAGCAGAGCGAATTAATGGCAGCAGGGGTGACGAGGAAGGCAACATCTCTAGCAATGTCCGATAATCTGATAGTTTGGTAAGCACAGAGATGCCAGCAACAGCAATTTGAGAGACCTTTTTCGGCAGCAGAGAGCGATGACCAGGTCCCGATAGCGTCATTCGATGTCGCGCGACGATGTAGAGCTTTTGCGTAAGTGGGGACGTCCAAAAGAGCTATAGCCAAACCAATTGTATTAAAGACGGGCGAGAAAACCCATTTTGGACGACTTACAGTCCGTGCACGACTGCACGGCATTAGTGTGATCACCCTATTTGGGTAGAATATGCATGGGCGAGAATGTACGAGATGAAGGTTTTGACATACCAGTTTAACATGGCAGGCAGCGATGTTAGCATTTAAGATCGATCGAATTACAGGGCATTGTTGTTCAAGGAGAGCTAGAGGAGTCAAACCCCGCATTTTCTCCGTTTCTGCATCAGGAAAACCAGGCGTCTCGGATCCTTCCATTGGATCTTCACCAGACTCGTGGGCTTTTTCTTTCCCTTTCACATTGGATGGTGATGGGACCGGCCGGAGAGGAAGTGTACGGAGTCCCTCAAGGTACGTTTCTGAAGCCCGTTTCCAATTGGATTCGCGGAAGAGATCATTTCCTCGCTCCTTGAGTACGTTCGCCTCGCCTAATGAAGTCTACGCCCTCAAGGGTCATTTCCATATATGATGGGAGGATTATTGGTTGGGGCGGTTCATACCCTTAATTCTTCCTCTTGATCCTTTGTATTTACGGCAGACGAGGAAGCAATCGGTTCTGCGCAATCTTCGTTGGGGAGTGCTTCAGACGCGTCTTGCCAATCTTCCTCTCCATCACTCCATTCTTCATTAACAGAGGCAGTGACTATTTCTGGTGGTAGGGTCACTTTATTCAACTTTTCGATCAGGGCGTCGCGAGATGTGGGATGCATGATGAGTATAAACGGAGTTAGCCGAGGTGCATAGAATCCAACATGAGCTTCGCACAACAGAAACAGCGACAGTACTCTCAACTCTCCACCACACTGCACAAACTCTGCCGAGAGCTCGAGCTGACGCGCAATCTAATGGACCAGACCTCCATCCAATTGAATGCCATGGGGAAGTTTGCTGCGTTACATGCTGCCCAGTGCGTTATCTGCATCTTCGCAATCGCGTCCGCATCGGGCCTAGTATTCGGCGAACAAGTGCGCCAGAGATATGAACACGATGCCAATCTCCGAGCGGCCTACTGAAGCATGTTTATTCATTTCGGAGCAGAATGATGGCAGTTGAGACTGTCGAAGTATACGTGGAGGGTCATGGTCACCTCCCTGGAGCAATGAAGGCATCCGACCGAGAATCCGATAAAGCTTCCACAGTTAGTGATCGAGTTGCTCGCATTTATCTGATGGAGAAATCAATCACTTCATGATAATTATGGTCGTACTTTACAGGATCCTAAATCAAAATCCAGTGCAGAGAATTAAGCCCAAGGTTCGCTATCCACGTGTATCCCACTACATCACTACACAACCGTCGTCCCTCCTATCCCTACACCTTTATTAATACCATACGCACCACCTGTCGGCCGAGCCCGGATGGAGACGCGCGCGGCCTCTTGGAAGACTTCATTCACTCCTCGATTGTGTTTTGCAGAGCATTCTGCGCAGGTTGAGAAGGAGATCAGTAGAGGTTGCAGGCAAGGCGACGCAAAAGGTGAAGAGGGACAGAAACATGTTACAGAGAGCAGGGTCCACAGGTTAATGATAAAAACATCAAATCCGCTTAGAGAAAGATACCCCACGCCATGTGCATCCCATGATTTACACTCACCAAGATAGCGGCTCGCTCGTATCCTCCGGGCGACAGCAAGCCCTTCCTCGTATTCACACGGCCGAGCGCCATATTTTGCCAGCCGCCGTTGAAGGTCGGGATCATCTCGTAGGTCGCATTTCAGGGCTAACGCATAGAAGCCCCGCATGAGTCAAGTTCGTTCTTCACGCCAGGGACGACACTAATGGGGAGGTTGACTTGCCCACGAGCACCAACTACGCAAATCATTAGACAGTTGTTCAATGGCTGCTACCGAGTGTAGTGCATACCTTCACTCCCGGACAATACTATGATACTAACGCGATCAGCTTCCTCTTCCCAATGGCAAGGGCTCAATAGTTACCTCGATGATCTCTTCTATCCACTGGAAGTTAGGATGAGTCAGCCGTATAATCGAGCACCAGAAATTAAACGTGCCTTTGATTCGACATTGTCTAGTGATGCTGGATTATCGACCTTCATGAAGAGTTAGATTAATAGAAAGCGTGCAGCAAGGAATATCATTAGCTCCAACGAACCGAAAAGCACACCATGATTATATGCGTCTCAGCATAACTAAGGGATCGCAGCCTACGATTTTGGCAACGTCACGTTAATCCGCATGCAAAATGGGTAGTCGGGAGGGAATATTCGTACCGATCAAATTCCTCTTGACCTGATCAGTTCGTAATTCGAACCCGGTTCAGTAAGCGAGATATAATCAAGAGAGGAAGTCATTACCAGCCGTGTCCCATAGCGATAGCTCTACTACCTGGCCATCAACATGTACGTCTTGCACGTAATTCTCAAAAACAGTGGGTTCACTGGAGATCCGCATGGACGTGAATATTACCCCTTGACATCATATCCGAACAGATGTAAGGATGTATGGCAAGAGAACCGTTCGCTTACTAGACTTGGGTGAAAAAGCCTCGAGTAAATACGTTCAGCAGGCTCGTCTGGCCATCAGGGGTACTGCCATGTTACGTCTAGATATATAAAGCTGGAGCAGATTGCGACATGCCTTCCCGCATGCACCATCCCCTAGAACGACAAGTTTCCGGTGTAGCTGATAACCCGAAGGGATGGCGCACATACCCATTGGTGAGTTAGAGTACCGTTAGCGCTGTCAGGCCTCGGGCTACAGTGAGATGAGCACTGAGAACACGCACTGTTTTTCCTCTGCCAAAACTCGCTGGAGAAGATGAGCTGGATCCACACAGCAGCATGGGGTGGATTGACGCTTAACAGCAATTCAGGTTGGTGGTGACGCGAGAGGCCGCCGCAAGTTGCCGAAGTGCCACAGCGTCAGGCACAAAATGTTCTCCAGGTGAACTGGTTTCTGGTGGAGTCTTAAAATATTCGTAACCCAGGCTGTTAATAAACTGAACACAGAGACCGGGATTTCTATGACCTGATCCCTCACGAAGCATTTATACCAACTGAAAGGGCCGAAACTGTTGTTGTGAGAGTCCTTCTATGATTCCGCATCGGCGCCGCCGGCTTGACTTATGGTATCTAAGACGGTTTGCTTACGGTGTACCTTTGAGTCCCAATCCAGAATATTCACGGAAATGCTGCACCGTACATTGACACCACGATATTGGAGATGACCTTTCCTATCATCACAAATCTATCACAGTGGTGCTCAAAAAGCGACCTCGACGATTGGCTGGGTACCTGGATTGAAGAGTACGTGCACCTGATCTATTGAGCTTCTTCTAGGGAAAAAAAATCACCCAAATCGTGAGTAGTGTGTTCAGGAAGCTCGCGCACAAGCTAGTTTCTCCTGCCGAATAGCTCTGAACGTCACCATCGAATGTATATGACAGTGTCGATCAACACGCTTCGATCGATTATAAGCTTGGTGTCGAGCCAGACAACAACGGTGCGACTTGCCGCCCAAGGTGGCGCGCTAAGTCGCTGCCTACGATATGGTGATGCTGTGGTTTGATCGTCTCTCGGGAATCGTCTTATACCCATGTTCCACTGAGCCCGACGAATGCCAGAAACTTTCCCGTAAAACCTGATAATTTTTCGCAGTGCATTCGCATGTTCCACAGGCGACTTAACAAATGCAGAGTATCTCTCTGGAGCATAAGACTTAGGTCCAGATCGCAGAGGATGCACCGAGTGCGGCTTATATGTAGCAGCGGAGGCCTAAGACCGCCTTCTCGCCCGCAACTTTTATGGCAAAGAAAATTCCTCTCCATCGTTTCTCTATCTCTGGCCTCTTCATCTTTGCTTTTGTTGCTTCCCTTGTTCAAACTCTAGCCTCCGGTTCGTGCTTGAAACCGTCAACAAGGAATGGTGATCTATTGGGCACACAAGACAGAAACGTTTTGTCGATGCTGTCAAAGTCTGCGACCACTTGCATTTTCGTCCTCATGCTATACTCTAGCACATTGGGGAACACTATCTAGCAGCGCTCCCTCGTGACCCCAATTTGAAACCGCCTGGGACTGCACCGGTCGTCCCGCCCCTTAGTCCCGGCAGCCCCCTGTGTGATGATATTGTATGTGTGTATGCTCGCTGTTGTCGTCTGCATGATGGCAAGATTATTAATCAATATCACCAGGGTGTAGGTGCTATGGATAGGTCTATGCCAATTATAATCCTCTAGTACTAATATTTTATATCATCTAATCCCACCTTTGACCAGTCGATTTTTCCCTTGCCACTCTAACATTAAGGAATGGATCAAATTGGTCACTGGCTTTGCTCACAAACATCAGCGCGTTCCAGGCATATGTCGACGGGATTAGAGTCCACCCTTTACACGCTACAATCCACCTCGTATCTCTCTATTTATCAGGTTGTATAGGCCATGGGCTGATTACGGAATCCTTCGTGCCGATTTTTAGAGTCTCCCAGGGTAGCTCATGAAATGGATGGTGACTTTTTGAAGTGAGACTGAATGCTGTGGCCTCAGCGACCCCAGTGACTAAGCCTCTTTCAGCAGTTTGTGTTTGTCCTTCCACTGATCTCGTATATCCCTAATTAGTCCCGACCCTACATATCGGAAATCTTGAAGGCGCATCAACAACCGTAATGAGAAAATAGACATCCTCCTGTATCCAAGATCTTGCTGATGGTGACGTTAGGTGTCGTATTTTCCGGACACTCCTTGTCCTTCATCACCAAAGGTCACCTCGCAGTTGGATAAATGCTGTACAGGGATACATCTTGTATCTCTCCTCCTAAGGGATACTTGTTTGAAGTATTGTTTCGTTGCCAGAAATACCCAAGATGATCGAGATTATAGTGTAAGAGGAAGAACATCGGGTCTGGACACTCTGATGAAGATGACATTCCAGATGTTGAAATGCTCAATTGTTTCACCTCTTTCCCCTCTGGCAAGAATATGCCATAGTTAAATACCATAGGGCCTTGTTGCGACTTTGATTCCTTGGCTTGGATAGGCCTCGTGAAATTTCTTGGGGGCGCTTATAATTAATGTATCGGGTAGCGGCGACAAGCGCCAATCCCCGACTCTTAAGCCAGTCGTCATGTGGATATTTTCCATCAAGTTGGTTTGTGTATGCTCAAGAAGGCAGGGTCCAATTGAACTCATGAGGGGAAAAGAAGGACGAAGGAGAAGAGACTATGGAGGTTAGCATCGGAAGATGAAAAGAAGAACCATGTATACTACCCAAAGGAAATCATGCATACGTCCTAGGTCGGTACAAATGTCGTGCGACAGTATCATACACTCAATGGCAAAACAGCCCTTACATACCCCACTGTAGATTATCTATGATGCGCTATCCTCGCAGTGCCCGCGAAGGTCGGGAAGACAACCTGCGGATCGCACAAATCGTCTTTGGCAAGCGGGAAGTTTCAGCCCACAGTCTTGAATATCAAAGAGAGGAAAACGTGGCGAGGAAACAAAAAGTGACGCAGCGTTGACAATATCGCGAATTAATCGACATAGCCGAGAGTCATGATGGAATCCTACTATTTGTGCGCTGCATATTCGCAGCCGCATGGAGCCCATGTTACGGCAAAACGCTCTGACACTGCCACTACCGCAACGTCCGCCGCCACCTCTTCCTCATTGCACACCACTTCCGTGGCAAAACGCACCTCATCCAGATGCGCACCAAAGCGCGCATTGTTTCTCTTTGTGTGTACATGCATTGTTTCTCTTCATCTATATAATGTCATGCAGACCTTGCGACTCGGTAACCAATCGATTATGGTTCCTGCGTCGCAGGCAAGCATTCCGGTCCTCCTTTAACTCCATGTATATACACTTACCTTTCAACCAATTGATTACGGTTCCCGCATTGCAGGCTTTCTGTTTCTACAGGTTATGGGCCCATTGCCCTACTGAAAAGCACCACCAGCTATAACCTTTGTCGCCACCTTGCACTCTACTTGACCAGTCGCCATGACTGAATCTGCCAAGCTATCTGTCATGAAGCTTCGTGGCCATGAGAACTATGCTGCATGGGCTGCCGATCTGTGTCTCATCATTCGTCATGCCAGACAATGGTCCTGGATCCAAGGGAAAAACACCACCCCACCTGCTGCGAAAACCATTGGTGCCGATGACACTCTAATCGATGATCCACAGTATGAATCGAAGATGGAGATCTGGGAGAAGGGCACCATCAACGTCTTGTACAATGTCATCCTCACCTGTGAACCGGCTGTGAAATCCCACATCGCTCGTGACAAAATTCCTTCTGTTGCATGGAATAAATTGCGCCGCATGTACAAGCCAAAGGGCCTTTCTGCTCAGTTCTACGCTGCCCAGAAAATATTCTCCTCCTCCCTCTCCAGCTTCACATCCATTGCTGACTTTGCTGCCACTCTCGAAACTGCTGCTGCTGACTATATCACATCTGGTCCCATTGGTGCCCCCCCATTCCTGACACTCTCCTGGCCCTTGCCCTCCTCCATGGGCTGCCAGCCTCGTACAATGTCGTCCGTACCACACTACTCACAGGTGTCACATCAGTGACATTGGATGACATCAAGGGGGCACTAATGGATGAAGAGACCTGCATACAGCAGTCTGTTGCAGACTCATCTTCAAAAGGTTCATCAGCCGCCCTGCAGGTCAATACCGGGAACCGATGTGGTCCACCAAAAACCCCCGAGGAGAAGGCAAAGTATGAGGAATGGCTAAAGACAGCCACTTGCCATACCTGCAAAAAACCTGGCCATGTAAAAGCCAAATGCCCCGAGAAAACCTCTGCGAGTGGGAAGGAGGGACAGGCAAACCTTGTCACTGTTCATGCCATTGATGGAGAAGTGGATGTGATGATGGCCACTGCCACAGCCAGTCCTCCCTCCAAACCAGTGGAAATGTATGTGGCTACTGCCAAAGCCAATCTTGCACCTCCTTTGCGATCAACATGGGTTATTGATTCTGGATGCTCTGACCATATGGCCCCGACCATGACCGACTTCACCTCGTATGAGACTTACCCAATCCCTCGAAAGGTGCGCCTTGCCAATGGCTCACACATTCTTGCCTATGGGGAGGGCCCGGTATCTCTGCCTGGAATTGTCAGTGGCCATGACATCACCCTGTGACTTGCCCGGGTCCTGCATGTCCCCGAACTAATGAATGCCCTGCTGTCAATATGCACCCTTATGCATTGAGGGCATGAGGCCATATTCACAGGCAACCAATGCCTTATTCGCATGAAATCTGGAAAAATCATCGCAGAATCCTGTGAACATGGAACACTACTCCAGCTGCACCTTCAGCCCACTCACCCAGCCCTGCCTCTCCCTTCCTCACCACCCACCATATCACCCCAGGCCCTGCAGACCACCCACCCCACCCCCTCCCTAGACCTTCTTCACAAGTGTCTTGGCCATCCGAGTATCCGCACCCTACAGGATATGCTGCACCACAAACTTGTCGATGGAGTTGATGGAATTCCCCTTGACAAAGTCAGCAACACTCCCTGTGAATCCTGCATTATGGCCAAAATGACTCGCCTCCCCTTTGACATCGGTCACACTCATGCGCCCGACATCCTTGGCTGCATCCACTCAGACATTTGCGGTGAAATGGACATCCCGTCCCTTGGAGGCAACCTTTACTTTGCCACACTTGTTGATGACAAATCTGGAATGGTTTGGACTTGTTCCCTAAAACGTAAAAGCGACTTCACACCTTGGTTCATCAAAATGGACAAAATCTTCCTAAACTTGATTGGATGTCACATTGGCATCCTATGCACCGATAATGGAGGCAAATACATCAATATTGAGCTGGAGACTTACTGCACTGAACACGGAATCCAAGTCGAGCACACTGTTGCTGGTACTCCTGAGCAAAATGGTGTTGCAGAGTGGATGAATCGCACACTCACAAATAAGGTTCGGGCCATGCTCAAGGACATGGATTGTCCTCAAGGACTTTGGCCAAAGCCTTGGCCACTGCCACTTACTGTCATCAGCGCACCATGATATCCTCAAATGGCGGAATCACTCCCTTCGAGTCCTTCTACAACCGCAAACCTGACATCTCGCACCTTCGAGTCTTCTATTGTGATGCTTACATCCACATTCCCAAAGGTGACGGAGCAAAAAAATTGGGTGATAGAGCTCGGAAGGTAAAGTTCCTGGGGTACCCAGAAGGTGTCAGCGGATACTGGTTCTGGGACCCAGCTACGCACCACACATACACTAGCCGCTCCCCCTTGTTTGTTGAAACTGCTCTCCCACACCCTGACGTTGAATTTACCACCCCTGAGGGCCCACCCAGTGAGGATGCCAACCGACCACCTGCTGACCAAGCCAGTGAGCCCTCCCTACACGATCCTCCCCCTGACCTTCCAGATGCCCTTCCTCCTCCTGCTGCACCCCTACCCAGGCTACGTGATCGTTGCTCCATCAAAGCCCCGAAGCACCTTGAGCCTGATGACTATGGTCGTTATGGCATTTTACGACACACCGTTCGCAAGGACACACCTGAGGGTTCCCTACAGGCCAATCTCGCCCAGGAGCTCATCAGCCTTCTAAGCACTGCCCACATCAAGGGGGCAGATGATACCTTGGATATTGATACTGAACTTCCTGACCTACCCCGCACCGATGACGCACTTGCTGGACCAGAATCCCATCTCTGGGATGCTGCTATTCGTGCTGAACTCGACTCTATCCGAAAGGCTGATGTCTATGACCTCATAAACCCCAACACTATCAGCATCCCAAACCTCATTGGGAATAAAATGGTACTCTGCCGGAAGCATGATGAACACGGACAGATTACCTGCTACAAAGCTCACTTGACAGCTCGTGGTGACCGACAATGGGAAAATATCAACTACATTGAAAGTTTTGCTCCGGTTGTCAAGTCTGCTGCTATCCGAGTCTTCCTTGCCCTTTGCGTTCAGCACCACCTGAAAATCCGTCACATGGACATCAAGTGCGCCTTCCTTCATGGCATCCTCAAGGAAGATATCTTTATGTGCCAGCCCAAGGGCTATGAGGAACAAGGAAAGGAGACCTGGGTTTGGAAGCTCAAGAAAGCTTTATATGGTCTGAAGCAAGGGGGATGTGAATGGTATGCCACTATTGACACCTTCTTTCTCACCTTGGGGTTCACCCGCACACAAGCCGACCACTGCATCTACCTGCTACACCGAAATGACGACTATGTTGTCATATCCCTGTATGTCGATGACCTGCTTATTGGCTACAATAATACGACTCTGATGCAACATATCGTTACCAAATTGGAGTCCCGCTTCGAAATGGTTGACCTCGGACTTGTACGCTGGATCCTTGGGATGCATGTTCACTACAACCTCAAAACCTCAACCCTCACTGTTGAACAGTCACAGTATCTGAAAACAGTACTCACCCGATTTGGAATGGCTGACTGCAAACCGACTTCAACCCCCCTTCCAGAAAAAATCATACTGGAGCCTGCAACTGATGCTGAGGTTGATGCCGCTCGCAATTTTCCATACCTTGAAGTGATTGGATCCATGATGTACACGATGACTGGAACCCGCCCCGATATCGCCTATGCTGTTGCTGCACTGTCTAGATTCTCCTCTTGTCCGGGCACTAAACATGTCACCGCTCTCAAGCACCTCCTCCACTACCTTGCTGGCACTATCCACTATGGCATTACCTTCCGATCCGACGGTGGAAACCTCCTTGGTTACACTGACTCCGACTATGCTATGGACCCGACAACTCGCAAATCCGTCTCTGGCTATGTGTTCACCCTGTCAGGTGGCCCGGTCTCATGGAGCTCCAAAGGCCAAGCCATGGTTGCTCAATCCTCCACCGAAGCAGAATATATCGCTGCCACGGAAGCCGCCAAAGAGCTTATCTGGCTCCGCCACTTGCTGCTGGATTTGGATCAGGACATTACCTCCCCCACCACTCTATTCATCGATAATCATGGTGCCCAACTCCTTGCCAAAAATCCCGTTAATCATGCCCACACCAAACATATTGACGTCTGCCACCATTACATCTGCCAGTGCGTTACCAATGGTTCCATCGACCTTAAATTCATCTCCACTGCCGACAATCCTGCGGACCTCTTCACCAAGCCCCTCGGCCAGCACAAAGTCCACCTCTTCCGATCCTTGGTGGGGCTGACACACCTCCCCCTGAATCGTGACACCTAGTACCTGTCAGTAGTCAGAGTGAGGGGGCGTGTTACAGCAAAATGCTCTGACACTGCCACTACCACAACGTCTGCCGCCACCTCTTCCTCATTGCACACCACTTCCATGGCAAAATGCACCTCATCCAGATGCGCACCAAAGCGTGCATTGTTTCTCTTTGTGTGTACACGCATTGTTTCTCTTCGTCTATATAATGTCATGCAGACCTTGCAACTCGGTAACCAATCAATTACGGTTCCCGCGTCGCAGGCAAGCATTCCGGTCCTCCTTTAACTCCATGTATATACACTTACCTTTCAACCAATCGATTACGGTTCCCGCATCGCAGGCTTTCCGTTTCTACAGCCCAAGAGACACGCACAATTGGGGAATGTAAGGCACTCCTCTAACAAAGGATCATGGCATTTACAGTCTCAGGAACAAGGAGAACTGTATCCAAGATATCCAATCTGAAACAAGAAGGCGAGCACCTTAGGCAACCCAATTCCCATGTCTAATTAGGTGGTCTTTTTCTGATAAAATAGTGTGTCTAATAGACTCATGGGCCCATGGCCCCCCAGGCCTTGCTGAATATTAGGGTCCATGGGCCCCATGGGCCCATGCCAGGGAATTTTTTAGACACTGGCCCCATGAAAACCCCCCTCAGCTCTGCCAACAAACATCAAGACCCTGGCATCATTCATTATAGTTCCCACCTTCATGTCCACTACAAGTCCACCAGTCTCAGCTTTCTTTATCTCCATCTTACTTTTTTCTTTCTAAGTCCACACTTTTCTGTGATGTTGGTCAAAGTCATGTAAACTTAGAGTAACTGCTATTCATGGAAATTAATAACTATTTACACATGGGGGAGGGTCATAAGCAAGGCCAATATGCAAGAAGAAATGGATCATGAGGCAGAACTGATGATGGTGATGTGGAAATGACAATGGTGAGGCAGAAAGAAGGATGGTGAGGGAGAGATGATAAGGGTGATTCAGAAGTGATAATGATGAGGTGGAAATGGCAATGAAAACCTACACAGTCAATCATAATTTTGGGTCTTCCCAGGGGGACATACAGTGACCCACAAAACTGTTGCAATGTTTGCCACTTTTGACCTTCTTTGGTTATTCCTCCCCAGCCAGACCTTCAAAAAATTTGAAAAAATATGTCAAAGATATGTATGCTTCTTGTCTACATATGTGCCAAATTTCATGGCAATCCATCAACATTTGACAGAGATATGCCCTCAACAAGTCATCTATGTCATTGCAACAGTTTTGTGGCTGACCTTTCAGATCAGAGAAACATGACATTACTGTCATGTGACATTGTTTATACCCAAAGGTACAAACACAGCCAAATAAATAAATGTCAGAAAAGCATAAATACCAGCAGTCCCAAGGCTATATGCCCCCCAATCAACCATGCATGCTTTATCAAATGCGCAACTTGACAATGTCCTTCATCTCATTGACTCCAAGCACTCTGCCCACAAAATCTCCTCCATTACTGGTCTCCACACTTCTACTATCACCCATGTCTGGTCCAAACACCGCCCCCATGTTTCCAAGTCCTCTGGTGGTCGTCCATCAAAGCTTTCCCCCACTGATGTCCGCCATGCCATCTGTCTTATCCACACTGGGAAGGCTACCACTGCCACCCAAGTTGCCCATTCCCTCCAATCCATCACCAACCAGTCACTCTCCAATGAAACAGTCCGCCACCATCTGAAGAGTGCTGGTTTAAAGGCTGTGGTGAAGAAGAAACGTCCCCTGCTCTCCCAGCGCCACAAGCGTGAGAGACTGGACTTTGCCCTAAGCCATAAGGACTGGACTGTGGATGACTGGAAGCATGTTGTGTGGTCTGATGAGACCAAAATTAATCGCCTGGGCTCTGATGGGCGAAAATGGGTGTGGAAAAAGGCTGGGGAGGGCCTCTCTGATCGTCTGGTGGAAGGGACTCTGAAGTTTGGTGGTGGTTCCTTGATGATGTGGGGGTGTATGACATGGGAGGGGCCTGGATATGCATGCAAGATCGATGGCAAGATGGATGCCAACCTCTACTGCCAAATTATGGAGGACGAACTCCAAGGATCCCTCGAATTTTACAACAAATCACCTGGCGATGTGGTTTTTCAGCAGGACAATGACCCCAAACACACCAGCAAAATGGCCCAAGCCTGGTTCAAAGACCATGGTTTCAATGTCATGAAGTGGCCTGCCCAGTCCCCAGACCTCAATCCAATTGAGCACCTCTGGCATCACATAAAAACAAAGCTTGGAGGATATGAAGAACCCCCCAAAGGCATCCATGAGCTATGGGAGCGAGTAGAGGCAGAGTGGGAGAAGATTGAAGCAGGGGTGTGTCAAAATTTGATAGAAAGTATGCCTAGGAGGGTGGAAGCAGTGTGGAAGGCAAAGGGGGGGTACACAAAATACTGAACTGTAATGATTTGTGTCACAATTTCATGTGCCACAAAACTGTTGCAATGATATAGGTGGCTTGTTAAGGGCATATCTCTGTCAAATATTGATGGATTGCTATGAAATTTGGCACATGTGTAGACAAGAAGCATATACATCTTTAACATATTTTTTCAAAGTTTTTGAATGGCTGGTTGGGGAGGTATAAACAAAGAGAGTCAAAAGTGGCAAACATTGCAACGGTTTTGTGGGTCACTGTATGATCTCCCTGGGTAAGGCCTTCACTATAGTACAAACTCAGGATATCCTGGGGATTTTGGATCTGCTAATGAGGATATCCTGAAGCACTTAGAGCAAGCAGGTTCTCATATCTGACACTATTGGTTCTTTGTGCATGAACAACATGATATTGGTACCCTCTGAATGTGCATAATCAATAGAATAACAAGAGGAGTACATCTCACCAGGTAGAGAAACTACTACTTGGGGATCTATGGGCGCCTTGCATGCACTGGTCTGTGTGAATGCTGCATTGATGTCTTCCATGAGAATGATAGGGAATGCTGTTCAGGAGTTTGCTGAGGTTTGTGTTGTCCAACCCATGCTTAGCCAGGGAGACCACATAAATGTTGATCCTGAGACTGCCAGCCAGAGCTTGGATGATGGGAGTCTAGATCTGAATGTGACATCAGACTGCTGCTGGAGAATGACTGCCAGAAAAACCCTACCTTCCTGGAACTGGGCATGCCATAAAGTAGCCATCCACATTTCCAGGGAATACCACATTGACCATACCAGCTTTCACTGATCATAAGTCTTTAGCATCATTGATGAGCAACTCATTTACATCTGCAGGTATCACAACTGAGTCCACAGATCATTTAGGTCTAGAACCTGGGAAATGGAAAGCCATGTGTGAGTTGCAATGTGAATCTTGGCATAGCAGAGGGTTGTACCAGTTATTATATGTGTCAGCAATGAAAGTGGATACATGGGACTTGGTTTCAGCCTCATATTGTTGCTTTGCCTTGAGAAGAAGTGCATGAACAGTCTTATGACTCCAGGTGAAGACTCTAAGTTTGATAGGATGATGAGTAGGATTTCTGTCAATCTTAGTGGAAGTTGCAAATAAGTGGACTGGAGGGTACAAGGAATGAATAAAAAGGGGCTGCCACTCTTGTGCCTTCCACCTCTAGCCAGTGGTGAATGTCCAAGGCATGCTTATTTGACTCAAGAGCCTCTTCATAGTGACTGAACATAGAAAGACAAAGGGAGAGGTTGTTAAAAGAGTGCTTGTCACAACTGAGACAATGGTGTGTGAGAAAAAAGTACACATCTTGTTAGCAGTGTGTAAGCCCAGCAGGCACATGGCTTTACTGACAATTCATAACTTGCTGTATTTACCCATCCTTTTCCTTTTATTTCTCCTTTTACTCCTTTCCTACACAACTGGTGGAAAGCTTCTCCCACAGGGAGTTTGGTGCTGCCCCGGATTTAGCTATCCTTCTGCTTACTTAATAGTGTAGCGGTTTAGTAGCCAATCCGGGTCCACCTGAATGCATATTTTTTCCATTCACTCAGTCTGCTATTTGCAGTGCACTGGACTGTGCACTGCAACCTACATACTGCGTGACACTAGTCATGAACATCTTCAGTCCTACTGAACCTGGCAATACATCTGTCACGTCTGTTACTGCCCATCTGGCTGTTCCCAGACAATACTCTCTCCTTCCCGACTTGCTCACTCTGTCGCCCGACAAAGATACTAGTTGTAAGCCCAATCTGGAGCATCCTCCTCAAGTCACATGTTGCGATAACCTTAGTTTGGACACGACTGAACTAACATTGGTGGAGTGTGTAAGAACCCAACCACAGGGTTCTGTACTCAACCTTCCTGGCCTCGACTGGGCTCTCAAGAACCTTGTTGAAGAAACACCTAGCCCCCTCTTGCACAGGGTGGACACCTCAAGAGGGGTGGGTCCTCCCCCAAAAAATCGCACAACTCAAGGTCTCGACTGGGCCCAAGGGGCTGAGCCTAGAACAGAGTCTGTTTCCAATTCTGTTTCCACAGCCTCTAGCCTCATGAGTACTGCATGGAAACCAGGCCACTCAGCATGGAAGACTACCTCAACCTCATGGCCAGGCGTACCCAGGGCCTTCCTTAAGGTGTTCCCTTTGACTCCCAAACTTCCCTCCTTATGTTGAGGGTACATCATGCCTGTGTCCCACAGCACACCTAGGGACCCCTGACAAGATACTTTGATGGCCATGTCCACACCCTCTGAGGGCACCCAATCCTTGAGCAATGAGGCCCGGGTGAGTGCCCAACCAGTTGATCAGGAAACATTGCATCGCAGGGCCCTACTAGTGTCCATAGCCAACTCTGTCTGATGTGAACAGGGGACTAATGCAGCTGCTGATGTGCATTTAATTAATACATCCCTGTACCACCTGGCATACAATCTCGATGTTGAATCCTTGGCTTTCACCAACACTATCATATGAGTGGATCGCCCAGGCCAACCTACCATCTACAAGCCCGATGTAGAGTTCTGTCTCACCCTGCTACAATGCAGCGAGATTCTACAGGACTCCACAGCAGAGATGGCCAAACACTATTTCCTAACTGTACTGGATCCGTACCTGTTTGATCCTGGAAATGTACTATCCATACACTTAGAAGCAGGAGTTGCCTCAGAGAATAAGGTCTCTCAACTTGTGGCCCTAGCCCTACATCAACTACATTCAGGTCTAAAGGTCATCGCGCAAATTCAGAGTGTTGATGAAAACAAGTCAGTAGCATACACCACCAACTCCAATGCCCAGGGATACACTACAAGGGTCCTGGAGGACACTTCTAGGACAGTTTCGCCACTGGCTGCATACTCAGTACATGAAAACGAGCTAGCCTGGAATAACCAGGAGGCCCCCATGCCTGGGACCCTCATTAGTGACAAAGGCACCCAACTGCCATGACCCCAATTTGAGACCCAACAACCTTGTCCTTTGGTGGATCCCCTATGACAACCCACCCAGGCAAGCCATTTCTCAATACCTAGGGCCCCCAGAATGGAGACCCATGATCATAGGATGGAATCTGTTCCTAGGCCTGTGGTGTTGCCTCCTGTAGGACGAATGCCACCTCCACAGGGAGGTTTGAATGGACAGAGGTGGAACCCCCTGGGTGGAGGGCCCCCTGATGATGATGGGTTGAGCCATGGTGGAAGAGGGTCGCATGGGGGAGGTCCTCTGCTGCACCGATGACAGCCAGGGAATCCTAGGAATGGATTCCCCAGGAGGGGAGTGCCAGACAGAGGTCCACCAGGTTTGAGACCCCCAGAGGGTGGACCAGTGCCACCAGAGGGGTCCTACAACCCAAACGTGTACTACAAGCCAAAGTTTAAGCTTGAATTCTGACCCAGTGACTTGCCAGAATACAATGGGTCTGACAACTCCTTCATAATGTGGACAGAGGACTTGGACTGGTATGCCGCAGGCAGTCAGCATATGCGTGAGCAACTTGCCTTCATGGCCACCATGCAGTTTACCAAACATGCTGACATCTGGTGGTGAAGCCTACCCAGTGCCACCAAGAGCCAAGCCAGTCAGAACTGGGATTCGCCGAAACATGTTATGTGGACATGACTACTGGGTAACCATTGGTACGACAAGCAAGTCACTATTTATGACAAAATGCGTTATTGCAACTGGGGGCATGAAAAGGAAACCCCCATGGAATGGCTGACACAGAAAGTATGAGCCAGATGTGTACTACACCCACCACCTGAAGCCTTTGACCCTGCCTTCGATTCATTGGAAGTAGGCACTATCATGGAACATGCTCCCCCTTCCTGGTGGGCATACATGGATGTGGATCTATGTCACAACACCGATGCCTTATTCACTAGGGTCAAGGATCAGGAAGATGCCTTATTGGCAATATCCAATCTGGCCCACTCCTGTCAAGCTGAGGACATTGCTGAAGATGTTCTGAGATGAGTACAGGAGGATCTTAGGCATAACCATTATTGCACTTCCGCCATGGTGGCTAGTCCCAGTGTCACAAATTTGGGGTTCCAGTATGAAGTCAGTGATGTCAAATCTAAGAGAAAGCCTATTCAGCCCTGCCATCACTGCGGTAGTGAATGGCATTACAACTATGACTGCAGTTCCTACAAGAAAGATCCCAACTGGGCTAGGCCAGCTGCTAGCATGAAACGTGAGACCACCTATTGGAAGGCCTATGTGGCCATGTCTTCTGGATCCAAGGAAGCATACCAGTTGGCCATGATGGTGGCTCATGAGGCCCTCAGTAGTGGGGAGGAAGAGGAGACTGACACTCTGTTTGTTGTACCCGATGAATTGCCTGTTGAGGGAGCTGCCTGTTATGTCTCTCTGAGCAAGGGTGGACTGTCCCCCAACCTGAATACTAATGAACCTATGGTTTCCCTCAAGGAAGTATACACACCTGAGCCCATTACTAAGAGACCCCCAGGGCTAGCCAGCCTTGTAATGGATGCCTTTAAGTTGGAATGTTGTATAAACAACCCCAAGGGGTCTATTGTTGAAGTAGTCACTGATTCAGGGGCCACAGCCACGTTGGTATTGGCCCATTGTTTAAGGTCCCTAGGAGACTGTGCCCCTGTCATTAAGCAAGGGCTAAAACTGAGGCTCTTACACCTCATGGGTGAGGAAAAATGCCTGGGATATGTCATACTCAACCTGTAATTCCATAGTCAATTGGGACCTGTACTGTTACAAGGAGTCGAAGCCTACATGGTAGAGGGAATGAATGCCAACCTCCTAATCGGTGAAGACACTCATTGAGCATGGCAGCTACATACCATGAGGCCCAAGCATGATGCCTACTGGCAAGTAGGAACCAGTCAACACTGTATTCCAGCCATCTGGGTAGCATGAAACTGAGAAGCCTTTGCTGCCTCCTGGTTGCCTGGGACCGAGCCCCTCAATAAAATGACTGATCCGGGTCATCAGGACTCCTGCCCCCCAGCCTTGCAATGTACAGGAAAAGGGAGGGTGATTGCCACCGAGGACGTTTGTATACTGGGAGGGCATGTAGCTCAGGTATGAGTAGAGGGAAACTACAACCACCATAATGGTCTACAACTGATAGAAAGTGTATATTATGGAGGGACCGTCATAGCTTCCTGGCTTCTGTTGACTGTATAGTAGACACTGCCAAGGAAATTACCCTACCAGTCACCAACCCCATGCCGACACCCAGGATGGTATGAAAAGGGGAAGAGCTAGGATATATGTTGGACCCGCATGAATGCCTCAGCCGAGACTCAGACCTAAGCCCCAATCGTAGAATGTTGTTTGACCAAAGGGCTCACTTTGTATGAGCCTTAGTGGAAGGCTCCCTTAACAAATGAGAGTTGGATTGCACAAGGAGTGATGAGGAGTTCCAGAGGCAAAAGGACATCCCGCCAACCAAAACAGTGGGATCCAAAGACTGGGGTCCCAAAACCACTGAACCAGGGGATGTAGAGGAGTTAAAGTCCCAAGACCTTGAAAAACTGATCGATGTGGACCCCTCCTTGTGTGCAGAGCAGAAGGTCCAAGTTTACAAGGTTCTGAGGGAACACCAGATGGCCTTTGGATTCAATGGGCATCTAGGTAAACATCCCATGAAGGTGCACATAGAACTGGTCCCAGGTACAAAGCCCATCTCAGCCGCACCATATGTACATCACCTCGCCAGCAAAAAGAGAGCTCATCAACAAACAGCTCGACCTATGGCTGAAGCAAGGAGTAATAAAACCATCAAACAGTCCTTGGGGGGCACCCATCCTGACAGTCCACAAGAATGGCAAGGACCGTCTATGTGTGGACTGGAGGAAACTGAACGTGGCTACAGTGTTGGACCAGTTTCCCATACCTAGGCAAAGCAATATACTCCAAGCCCTATCTGGGGCCCAATACCTGTCTTCCTTTGATGCCTTAGCAGGGTTCACCCAACTCAAGTTCGATGACATCTCCCAACCTTACATGGCCATGAGGACCCACTGCAGACTACACCAGTTTGCATGAATGCCTTTTGGATGGAAAAACAGTCCTCCCATTTTCCAATGTGTGATGCAGGAAATCCTGTCCCCCTACCTATGGATATTCATGTTGGTGTACATTGATGACATAGTGGTCTACTCACACACATTCAACAAGCACCTAAGCCATATTGCCATAGTCCTGGAAGCCATCAGAAAGTCTGGTATTACCCTAGTGCCCCACAAATGTCATGTGGGCTATTGTAGCATACAATTATTGGGTCAGAAGGTATCACAGCTGGGGTTGTCTACCAACACCAAGAATATATGGGCCATCACAGCCTTGGCTACCCCATGCCATTGCAAGGACTTGGAAACATTCTTGGGTATGGCTGTATACTTCACAGTGTACATTTCATGATTCTCCAGCATTGCTGCTCCACTGTTTGCATTACTAAGAAAGGGCACAACTTGGCTATGGAAGGCTGAGCATGATGAGGCATACAGTATGATGAAGCAAGCACTGATGTCCACACCAGTATGAGGGCACCCTATTTGGGGCCAAGGGTATAGGCTGTACACAGATGCCTCTGATGTAGCCCTCGCTGGCACTCTGCAACAGATCCAGCCAATAATTATCAAAGACCTACACCATATGAAAGTCTATGAATGACTCCAAAGGGCATTCAAGGAGGGAGGTCCTGTACCTGATTTGACATTAAAGCTTTCAGACACACATGATGACTGCCCCCCTGAGTACTTGGGGCAACACCTTCAAAGACACCCTTGTCCACATAGAGAGGGTTATTGCTTACTGGAGTCATACTTGCAAACCTGCTGAGACCCATTACTTGGCCACTGAATGAGAAGCCCTAGCCACCAAGGATATTCTAATAAGATTTCTGCCATTTATTGAGGGTGAACAAATCCTTCTCGTAACAGATCATGCTGCCCTACAATGGGCCAAAACTTATGAGAATGCCAACCATCGGCTTAGTGCCTGGGGTGTGGTTTTCGCAGCCTTCCCAGGAATGACAATCATTCACCAACCAGGGCAAGTCCACTCCAATGTGGACCCCCTATCACAGCTGTTGCAAACCCCAGACATAGTATCACCCCAAGATCAGGATATCCCAAGACTCATTGTAAATGACGAAAGCCAAGCTAAGGGATGGAACTGGGCCACCCACAAGCCCAGAAGGCTGCACAAGAGGGAGCCATGATGACCAACAGGGAGCCGAATCCAATCCCTACTAACAGTCACGAACCGCCTCCACTAGACTCACCTCCCCCAGGGCTGAACCTGTTCATCTCCCCCAAAACAGTACACCGGTTCCAGGAAGGGTACAACCAAGACCCCGAATTCAGGACTGTATGGGCATGAATGGAAGCCATGCCCACTGACAGCCCCCCTCAGGAGCATAAAGTCGATATTGAACGATTCTGGCGATTCTCTAAGGGCAGCAATGGGCTACTCCTCTTTAAA
The DNA here is from genome assembly GCA_014904985.1 of Hydnum rufescens UP504. Taxonomy (NCBI): domain Eukaryota; kingdom Fungi; phylum Basidiomycota; class Agaricomycetes; order Cantharellales; family Hydnaceae; genus Hydnum; species Hydnum rufescens. The sequence continues at coordinate 185,253 of MU128973.1, read as the reverse complement.
GACACTGATAATCACACAAGGTTGTGTGTCCCCACTAAAGAGAAACTCACCCTTATTAAGGAAGCCCATGACTCCCCCCACGAATCTGCCTATGGCTGGTGGGGAAAAACACTGGAATCCCTATGACAGGGGTTTTATTGGAAAACTATGCAAAAGGACATGCTAAACTATTGTGAAATGTGTGACATCTGCCAGAAAACCAAGCACAACCGATTAGGGCCTAAAGGATACCTATGGCCCATCAGTATACCCAAACTACCCTTTGAGGTCATAAGTATGGATTTCGTGACAGGCCTCCCTGAGTCAAGAGGACAAAATGCCATACTAGTCATTGTAGACAAACTCACATAATACAGCATCTTCATACCAACCACAACCCAAGTCTCAGTGAACAGAGTGGCAGCACTACTGCACAGAGAAGTATACAAACACTTTGGGTTGCCCAAACGAATCATAAGTGATCACGACCCCCAATTCGTAAGCAGCTTCTGGCACACCCTAGCAGATTACATATCTACCTCACACCACCCCCAGACAGATGGACAAACCGAAGTCATGAACCAACACTTGGAAACTATGATATGGTGCTACATCAATGCAGACCAAACTGACTGGGCCAAATGGTTGGATGTACTGGCATCGGCCTACAACAGAGCCACCCATTCTGCCACACAGACCTCACCTGCTGCACTCCTGTTTGGTTATATGCCCCACACACCTCTACGCCTACTACAAGAGTCCACAGGGCTAGTGCTCACATACAACCCATTAGCAGATGACCATATCAGCACCCTATGCATCCGCAGAGACCTAGCTCGGGATGCTATCACTCATGCCACCGACACGCAAGCCTATCTATATGACAAGAAGTGAAGGACTGTACTCTACAAAGTAGGCAATGAAGTACTATTGAATCCCCACTCATTGGAACTTGTTGACATCAAAGGGACAGGACACAAACTTATGCAATGATGAATAGGCCCCTTCGAAATTACAGAAGTTATTAACCCTATGGCCTACAGGTTAAGACTCCTGGATACGATGCCAATGCACAATGTAGTCAACCTGGAACACCTCACCCTATACAAACATTCCCAGGATAAGGACTGGCCTACAATGGTTGACCTGCAATGAGACCTACAGGCTTCCAAGGAATATGAAGTGGAAGACATCATATATTCTAGGTACAATAAAAAGAAACATGCCATGGAGTTCCTAGTACATTGGCAAGGATATGGGCCTGAACACAACTCTTGGCAATCCAGCCGCGACCTTTGCAATGCCCCAGAGGTACTAAAGGAGTTCCATAATTGTGCTAACCAGCACACAGCCACAAACTCCACACCTCTACTGGCCCTACTGATGGTATTAGCCAAAGTCCAAGACTCCTCACCTTTTCCTGACACCAACATGAGATCGCTTACTGACTTCAAGGACCACAGCCCAGCCCGCTATGTAGGCAATGCCCACTATGGATACACCTTCCACAAAGTGTTGCATAACACATTTACGCTGCCCATTGCATGACTTACTTGCACTGGACACATGGGAATCCTTGACATCCTAGGCCAAAGACCATCATACGAACTAGTCACCTCAGCAAGGCCCCTCAGTCTACTTGCGGCCTTCATCCCCACCTTCCTGCAGCCGATCTGTGATGTCAGAGACATGAACAAGCAATTTTTCATTTAAAATGAAAGCTTGGATGCACTATGGACCTCCTGGGACTATGCTTGGGCCTGGGCTGATGAACTTGAACATGGCTCTGGGTTCCTAATCCCCGTGTTCATTAGAGCAGTGCAATATCAGATTGATGCACCTGATCAAACCTGATTCAAGAATCCATTCAAGCCCTGGTACTGCATTGAAGTGCTACATGCCCATTACCTACAAATTACATGAGTAATAGCCATATTACTAGCTTATGCCAACTATGTGGTGGCCCACCAACTGTTCATCAACACCCACCCCCCATATGAATGCTTAGAAGATTTGCCCAGAGTGCCCTGGCACCTCAGTGCACCTGTCAACTTTGTTTGGAATAAGCCAACTGAGGACACTGATGACCCTCTCCTCTGGAAACAGTTGCACGCATACTGACTTCATGCATTCACAGACTTGGCCCACATGATAGACTCTGTAGAAGCTCTGCCTAAGGCTCAACAAGTCCTACTCAATGGCAACTACTTCGCCACAGACAAAGCCTGGCAACAAGAGCCCTTACTCCTTTGTGCTACCTTCGAAGGCAATGCCCCTCCCTTCCCAGGAGAAGATGATCATGAGAGCTACAAATGGGAAGACATCTTCCCAGGGCTGCCCCCTTGCCCCAACAATTTCAACATCCTAGATAATGCCATGAGGCAACTGTACACGATATCGTACTATCAACTGGACAGGACCTTCATGACAGCGGCTGAATGAAAAGTAGTTGACGCTGGTCCTATACCCACGGAAAACACAGACGGACTGACTAGCCTGCAGCCCAATGTCCACATGGCCTCACCAACCTGGGGAGATGATCCCCAACCCACCAAGACCTCCGGAAGTACTTTGAGGAGTGACATTGACAGAGATAATTGGTGGGAGGGACTACCTAATCAGGCGAGTCTGCCTACAATAGTGCACCCTGACTCCATCCGGACTCATGCTGACTATGAACCATGCCCGAGGCCATGAGGACGCCCACGAGACCCCCGCATGGGACCCAACCGTATTGCTGGAGTTCTAGAAGAAGACCAACACTGGCGACCAAGAGAGGAAGACCCACCTAGGACGGACAGCTCATACCAGTCTAGCTCCTCATGACAACCCTATTCTCCTGAATGTCGCACCTGCACTCAAGACTTGGTGACCAACGACCACGAAACATGACGGTCTTCCCCTCCATGGGCCTTAGAATGATACCACCCCCCTCCTCCGCCCAACCAAGCAAACTTCTACATGGCAGGTGAGATGATCCTGCCTCCCCAGCCCCAGATCGTGGGCCACATGCCCTTCGTAAATGCCACAGATGGGTCATGGCAAGTAGCGCCTATCATCCAATTAGGCACCCCCACAGACAGGCCAGATCACCTCCAGCCGCATGACCAAGCCAAACTCAAAATGGCCCATGCAGGTACCAGCAGATCTCAACGCCGGGCCATATGCTCAGAAGTCCGCCATGACCAATACTGCAGTGCACAGGACAGCAATGAGGACTTGTATCCTGATGCTCGCTGAGGACACTCATCACAATGTTAAAGCCTTGCACCACAGGACTGGGGGGCAATGTTAGTGGTGTGTAAGCCCGGCAGGCACACAGCTTTACTGACAATTCATAACTCACTGTATTTACTCATCCTTTTCCTTTTATTTCTCCTTTTACTCCTTTCCTACACAACTGGTGGAAAGCTTCTCCCACGGGGAGTTTGGTGCTGCCCCAGATTTAGCTATCCTTCTGCTTACTTAATAGTGTAGTGGTTTAGTAGCCAATCCAGGTCCACCCGAATGCATCTTTTTTCCATTCACTCAGTCTGCTATTTGCAGTGCACTGGACTGTGCACTGTGACCTATGTACTGCATGACACTAGTCATGAACATCTTTGGTCCTACTGAACCTGGAAATACATCCATCATGTCCATTACCACCTGTCCAGCTGTTCCCAGATGATACTCTCTCCTTCCCGACTTGCTCACTCTGTCACCTGATGAAGATACTAGTTGTAAGCCCAATCTGGAGCCTCCTCCTCAAGTCACATGTCGCAATAACCTTAGTTCAGACACAACCGAACCAACACACCTCATGTTGTTGTCTCCCCCTGGACATGTGGTAGAGGCCTCACTTTGGTAGCTTGAGTGGGGAAAGCTGTGGATGGTTCAGAATGCTGAAAAGATGATGTTAGTGGTGGGGCCAATACAGAAATGAATATCATCCTTACTTTGGTCATCTGGTCATGAATGTCACACTGACAATCTGATACCATCCACCTATAAATGAAATGGTGCCTGGATTGTTCCAAATGCTGAGAAGATGAAGGACCAAAGTTTCAGCCAACACCATGCACTCCAGGTTTTGCCAAGTAGAAATAGACAAATGAGTCAATTAAGTGCCTTGGCTCACACACCCTCAGCTGCTGTAAGTACAAAGTACCATAGGAGGAATGAAGAAGAATGAGATTTTCCAAATAGAAACTATGCAAGGGGAGTGAGTGGAAAGTTTGAAGGGTGAATAGTGGTGTTAAATGAGCAAGGATATACACAATAAAGCAAAGAGGGTGAGGGAATCAAATAACAGGATAATAGGGGATCAACCCTTGTTGAAGAACCTCCAGCTATCAGACAGGTTGAGGTTATCCCAAAAGGGGAAGGGACTAGAGTGGGCTGTGTGGATGCAGGACTGGGCACAGGAATAGGCAGAGCCTTGCTGGCCTTTGACCTACTCTTGTTTGATGCCCTACCTTCAAATATCATGGGCACCATATTACCAGTTATGACAGGTATTGTTGAAGTTGTGCCCTTGTATTACTTGTTTTGTGCTATTCTTTGTTTTGCTTCCTGTTTATGGTTGTTGTGATGGAGGCAGATATGGCTTAACTCTTGCTACATCAAGACTTAAGCCAATCCACCTCAGTTCCACTCTGGGTGTCTGTGTAGGCCTTTCCCATTCCTCCACTTGAACAGGTTATGGGCCCATCGCCCCAGGCCTAGCTCCAATTGTCCTGAAACTGTGCACACGCCTTCTACACATTGTCCTCACTGTCCACACCAATTTTCAGCCGATTCCATCCAGTGGTTCTTGAGTTATTCATCCTTCTTTGGCTGCTTTTCCTCATTCCATCAATTGCTTATATCTCCTTCAATTCGTGGCTGTTCGTTGCTCTTTTTTGCACACAGCCGCGCCCATATGCCCCCTACATTCCATCAAATTTTCAGGCAATTTGGTCCACTGGTTGTCTCGTCATCACTACTGTGGTCACCTGCTCCTCCTACCTCATTCCTGAAATTGCAAATATCTCACCATCCGCTCATCCGATTCGTCCCATATTTGACACACGCTATCATCGCCAGTGCCCCCACCGTCGTACCAAGTTACAGCCCAATCCGTCCACATCGTCCCACGAAATCACCTAGGGAGTCCATCTCACTTAGTTGAGTTCACCTCTCAAGTTTTCGCTTTTTTGGACGTTCCTGTGCATCGTTCCGCCTCATTCTTTCGTCCGCTGGGAGTGCCCACTGTCCTCTATCGTCTCGCCAAATTTCGTCGTCATCGGATTACTCCTTCCCTCACAATTCAAGTTTCTTTCTCCTCACTCCAATATGTCCTCTACTGCCACTTCCACCTCTTCTACCAATCTCCCTCTCCTCACCACTGCCAACTATTCCCTCTGGGCCCCTGCTATTGAGGATTACCTCAGGGCCAAGGGCATGTGGTACTGGATACACACTACTGTGCCTGATCCAGTCACAGATCTGAAGAATTGGCGCAAGTGTATGGAGGCTAGAGACCAGGCTGTGGGAGAAATTCGTCATCACCTCTCTCCTGAGCTCAGGAGTGTGTCTCTCTCATCCACAGACCCTCAGGTGATTCTCACCACTATCAAGGACACCTATGGTGCCTCCACCTTTGCCACTTGGTATAATGCATTACAGTCCCTCCTGGCTGTGAAGCAGGATTCCTCTGAGGCAGTGGCTGCCTTCATCTCTCGTGCTAGGGAAGCCTTGCGTTTCCTGCAGTCCACTCGTCCTCCTCCTCCAGTCTCTCCTCCCATTGTGGCCAGTCCTGGTGGCACCTACTCCCTTGAGGACTCTGATAGGGAGGTCCGAGATCACCAGATGCCATACATGGTGCTAACCAAAAAAGGAAATAGGGGCAAATAACAAATGTGTGAATCAGGGAAGAGAAATATCAAATGGGATACCTGTCACATCTCAACAGAATGGGGTTTCCCAGGTGGAGGAGTGAATCTGGTTATTGTATGCAAACTCCACCATAGGGAGCCAGTCGGCCCAATCATTTTGTCTGTGGTTGACAAAGATCTGGAGGTACTGCTCGATCTCCTGATTGATTCGCTCCATCTGTCCATCTGTCTGGGGGTGGAATGCTGTGGAGAAGTTGGTTTTAACTCCAAGGAGTGAATTGAGTTCCTTCATGAACTTCAAGGTGAATGTGGTGCCCTGATTGCTGATGATGGTCTCCAGAAGGCCATGGTGCCTCCAGAAATTGTCTTGGAAAAGGTGGGCAACTCCAGTGGAGTCCACTGTGGTCATTGTGGGCATCACATGAATCTGTTTGGAGAGTCAGTTGATGACAATCATCACACTGTCAAATCCATGTGACTCTGGGAGCTCCATGATCATGTCCACTGATATGACTTGCCATCAGCAGTCTGGGACTGGATTAGGGTGGAGAGTTCTGGACAGTTTGGATGGGAAGGTTTTGGTCCGATTGCAGGTGTCACAGGTGGAAACATAGGTTGTGACATACTGTGACATCCCCAGCCACCAGTAGTGGTGAGACACAAGTTCATATGTCTTCCATTGTCCAGGGTGGCCTGTGGTTGGGGTGTTGTGGTGTTCACAGACTAGGTCGTGACAGAGTTTGGAGTCCAGTGGAACATAGACATGTCCACAGAAAAGGACCAGGGACCCTTGGAGTTCCCAATCTTTCAGGTGAGCCTTCAGGCCATCTCCGTTTAACTCCTTGATGATCTGGACTACTTTGTCATCAATCTCTGTTGCCCTTTTGATCTGAGCCATCAAGCTCTGACTAGGTCCTTCCACTGCCACAACCTCTGTGGTGTCTAGGGCATGGGACTGGAAAGTGGTCGGCTTCAGTAGGACTACATTGGAGTTATTGGAGTCTCCTTGTGGATGGTCTGGGCACCATGAAAGAGCATCTGGTTTCCCAGACTGTGATCTGGAGCAGTGCTGGAGGGTGAAGTTGAACTGGGAAAGGAAAATATTTCAGCAGGCTTGTCTCTGATTCAGCTTCTCTGCAGTCCAGAAGTACTGAAGGTTCTGGTGGTCTGTCAAGATCTCAATCGGATGTGGAGAGCCCTCTAGGTAATGTCTTCATGCCTCCAGAGCTCAGATAATGGCCATGAGCTCCTTGTCATAGATGTCATAATTCCTCTCAGCCTCTGACAGACTTTTCGATAGGAAACCTACTGGGTGCCACTTTCCATCCTCTTGGAGCTGCAAGCGTACTGCTCCAGTTGCATATCCGGAGGCATCAGCTTCCACTCAGAAGCATCCAGACTCAGAGGGAAAGACTAGGATTGGTGTGGAGGTGACAAGGGATTTCAGTTTGACAAAGGTGTTATGTTCAGCATCGACCCATTGGAAGGGAGTGTCCTTCTGGGTGAGATCATTCAAAGGTCTGGCAACCTTAGCGAAATCCTGGATGAACCGGTGGTAGAAGTTGATGAATCCAAGGAATGACTGTGTCTCCTTCAGGTTCTTGGGTTCCGGCCACTCCATTACACCTGCGACCTTGATAGGGTCTATCTCCACATGATCCAGGGTGAACACCATCCCTAGATACTCAATCTGGTCCCAGAAGAACTCACACTTTCTGGGTTTCAAGAAGAGGTTGTTCTCCTGGAGTGTCTGCATGATCCCTTGGACACCACAGACATACTCCTCCTGGGTCTTGGCAAATCTTAGGATGTCATCCAGATATATGATGCACACTCCATTGTCGATCCATTCCCAGAGGACATCATTGATCATGTTCTGGAAGGTGCCTGGAGAGTTGCAAAGTCCAAAGAACATGACCAAGGGTTCAAACAGTCCTCAGTTAGTCTGGAAAGCCACTTTCCATTCTTCTCCATCTGCCATCCGGATATTCTGGAAGCCCCACCACAAGTCCAGTTTCCTGAACACTTTGGCTCCTCAGAGTCAGTCAATGACATCAGAGATCAGAGGTAAGGGGTATGCATTCTTGACCATGATGTCATTGAGTTTCTGGTAGTCCTGGACTAGCCAAAAACCTCCATCTTTTTTCTTCACAAAGAACACCAGGGCAGCCATAGGGGATTTGGAAGGGTGGATCTGACTGGAGGCCAGGTTTTCCTTCAGGAAGTCATCAAGTTCCTTTTGCTCCACTGGGGAGAGTGGGAAGAGTTTGGCTGGGGGAAGTAGCTGGACTCCCTTGTTAAACTCAATGTGGTGATCCCACAGTTTCTGGTCAGGGAGCTGATCAAAGGAGTCCTTGGAAAACACATCTCAGAAGTCATGGAATTCCTCTGGGACAAGCTCCTTGAACATCTTCACTGGCTCATTTGCTTTGGCTTTCACAGCCTCTGCCAGTCTCTGGGAAGGGATGCTTGTTGCTCAGACAACCTTGGGGGGCTCAGTGTCACTGGGGAAGTAAGCTGAAAATATGGCATCTCCTTTTTCCAGTGTCAGGGACTCATTAATGTCATCAGCATCATCCTCCATAGGAGTGGGAGGTGTCCAGGGTTCTTCCAATGTCTTCCTGGAGGTTCTCCATCACTGACACTCCACATTCCGCATCTTTCGGATCACTACATGACAGTCAGATGGGCACCGGGTCAGTGTGACTACCCCAGTTGTCCAGTCAATCTCCAGGTTGTGATGGTGAAGCCATGTGTGCCCTATGATCAGCTTTGTTTTCCCCAGTCTGATCATGGAGAACACTACCTGCACAGAGTGATCATTGATTCAGAGGATGACCTCAACCTCTTCATGGACAGACCCCATTTCATTCAGTGTTCCATCGACATTGTAGACAAGGATTGGGCATGCAAGGGGTCATATGTCTAGACCATTTTCCTTTGTGAAGGTCAGTGTAGAAGAGAAAATGTTCTGGCCTCAAAAACCCCTTGGTTTAAGCCCTTCAAGAAAATCTGCATCTTACCAGCATTGAACTCTGGAAGAGAAGTATAACCACTTATACTAAGGAAGTCCGCATTTTGGCACATGACTTAAGGGCAGGTGATCTAGCAAGAGGTTAGTAAGGAGGGAGATGAGTAAGACAATTGGTAAGGCGATTAGTGAGCATGACTAAAGGGTGAGTAAGGGGATTAGTAAGAGGATGAGTCGTGTGGAGGATTCAGAAAGGTATAAAGAGAGGGGAGGGGGGATTTAGTGCAGGAGGGCATCTGAAGAGGAGTCCCCTCCAAGGATCAAAGTGCCCTGAGGATCAAAGTACCCTAGTATCCAAGTACCCATTAGTAGAGAGAATAATAGTATCTTGAACAAGGAGAAGAGTATAAAAGGGAATAAGAGAATCAGAGTGTGTCAGTCTTGCTTAGTCGTGTGAAGTATAGTGGATAGTTGTAGAACCCTCAGAGTAGGAGTTGCTAGACATCCATGCTTGAAGTCATGTGTTTGAATCTCAAGTCTTGCAGTTGTGTCTTGAAGTGTCTTGAAAGTGTCTTAAGGTCTTGTGTTCGAATCTTGGTGTCTGGCTATCTGCATTTTGGAGTATCTAAAGGTCCTGTGTTCAAATCTTGCGCTGAGCATCTATCTTGGAGTCTTGTGTTCAAGTCCTAAAGTCAAACCAACAACAAAAACTAGTACAAAACAACAGCTGAGTAGCACATAACCCATCAAAACTGATCTGTCCTCATCTAACACATTTTAAACAAAACCCTTATAACATTTAAACTGATCAAAACAAGTAAAGCCCATTAGGTCTCTTCTATATTGGGTCCATGAACATTCTGGTGGCTCTGGAGTCCAGTAGGGCCTTTCTGGCACATATCGCTCCAGTCCGCAGTGATTGGATTTTTACCTTGATCTCTGTGGCTCGTCTGGGGTCTTTGGAAAGGAGGCAGATAGAAGGGGGAGGGTTATAGACAGGGTCAACCTCAGTTGATACACTTTCAGATTCATCACTCTCATCATCAGAGAAAAACATGTCATTTCCGACTCCGTATGTACAGTTTTTGAGAGAGGAGAATCTGTTGGTCAGGCAGGATGCATCCTTCACTGCTGACCATTGGGAAAATCCTGCAGAGGTGATTCCTGAGCTTCTGAGGCATTCTTTGGAGCCAGGAATAGTTTCCGTAACTCCTTGCGGATGATTGCTCCAATGTCTTCTGTGGCATGGATGAATTGTTGTGGCTTCCACAGATGGGGACAGTCACAAGAGATGTGTCCCAACTCTTGACAGTTATAACACCATTGTGCCTCTCATTTCCAAGTTGAGTCTACATCCATGGGAGTGAATGAAGTTGACGAGGAGGGTGTTGGTGCAGGAGGGAGTGTGGTCAGTCTGGGAGTGATGGGTGCTGCTGTCTGGGGTTTCTCCATGGGTGTCAGGGGGTTTCTTGGAGTGTATGGGGTTGTACCAGATGTGGCTTGTCAGAACCAGAGATATAGGTTATCCAGATGCCATGCTGTGTCCTGCCATCCTCCGAGTGTCTCCAGCAGATCACTGAGGTGTGTTTTTTCCAACAGTCTTTTGTTGAGGCCCCACTGATACACATCAATCAATGCTTCCTCTCTGAATCTGGTCTGTCCTGCCAAGGTGTCAAAGTGCACAGTGTATTCCTCTGCAGACATCTTCCCTTGTTTCAGATTCCAGAGTTGGGATCGTGCAGTGAACTCCTGGTCTGGTTCTCCAAAAGCACTTTCAAAGGCAACTAGGAACCCTTCAAAGGTCTCATATGGATTGTGGGTTTCCAGATCTAGGAAGGAGGTGGAGAGACTTTCTGCCCATGCTCTGGCAGTTCCATCCTTCATCCAGGAGAGTGTGTACAGGATTTTGTGCAACTCTGTCAGATAGACTCTAGGTTGGAGGGCAATGTTCAGCCAGATGAAGCATAGGAAACTCTCCATTTTCTTCTGATCACCAGAGAATGGTTCAGGGTCAGCCCCCTTGGCCTTGTGAGCAGACTGGGTAGGCGGAGGGTGCTGCTGGAGTGTCTGCTGGACTGCAGCTGACACAAAGCCAGCAATGTGTGTCCCTTGGTTCTGCATGTCATCCAGCTCCTCACAGAGGGCAGCATTTTGTTGTTGGAGTTGGTTGAGGAGGTGTTGGAGGTGGTCGGTGGTAATGGCTACTGGAGCACCATCAGACATTTCAGAATGAGTAGGAGGGAAATTGGCAATACTGAGTAATCCAGATGGTGGGCTTGTGAGAGAGCTTTGGTCTTCTGTCAGGGCCATGCTGTGATGAGAGCACCAAACAAATATAAACATGGATAATTCTGGCTAAGTCCGGTGTAAGTCTGGCTAAGTCTGGGAGAATCTGGGCAAGAATGAGATAATGAGGATAGGAGGGGATGGAGAGGCAGTCCAGCAGCCCAGAGGGGACTAGGTGGAAATGAGCACAGCAGTCCTTAAGCTCATGGAGTCAACTGGAAAGTACTCAGACCTGTAGTCTGGAGTAACCACCTTGGCACCTAACACACCCTCAAAAAGGTACCTCTTAGGTGGGTTCCAGTTGCATTGGCCTTTGACCTAAGAGGTGGTTTTTATATAGGCATGTCTAGGCGGTGTCTAAAGGTGTTCAAAAGATGAAAATTTTCTAAGTCCCTATAATAGGCATGCCTATCTGTGCCCGCCGCAGGCGCCACTCCCAGGCTTTTTAACTATTTGATAGGCATTCTGAGGTTGATTTAGGCATGCCTAAATCAGTTGTGTCTAATGATGTCTAGAGCTTAATTATTGACTTTGAAGAGGCCTACCAAGGGTTAATTTAGGCATGTCTAAATCAGTTGTGTCTAGTGATGTCTAGAGCTTAATTATTGATTTTGAAGAGGCATATCAAGGGTTGATTTGGGTGTGTCTAAATCAGTTGTGTCTAGTCATGTCTAGAGCTTAATTATTGACTTTGAAGATGTGTCTCAATGGTTGATTTAGGCATGTCTAAATCAGTTGTGCCTAGTCATGTCTAGAGCTTAATTATTGACTTTGAAGAGGTGTCCCAAAGTTTGATTTAGGCATGTCTAAATCAGTTGTGTCTTGTCATCTCTAGACCTTGATTATTGACTTTGACAAGGCCTATCAAGGTTGTCTCATTCAGGTGCATTGATTGGTGTCTAAATCCTAAATTAAACTTGTAATTGCCCTGGAAATGAGGTGGTGCCTATTGGTGTCCACTGGTGTCTAAGCTTGCAATTAAAGTTGGAGTTGCCTTGGCACCATGGGAGTGTCTATCAGTGTCCACCAGTGGTCCCCAAGTCCTCAATGAAAATTATAGTCACCTTTGCATCACAGTGGAGTCTATTTGGTGTCTAGTGGTGTCTAGTGATGTCTAGTGATGTCTACACTTTCCTTCCCTTCAGCCCACTCTCCAGGACAGTCCCCAGAATCAAAGGACATCATGTGAATGTGAAACATGGTGTGGCCTGCAATGCTCACTTATCCACAAGTATGAACAGCTGGGTAGCAGTGTTCTTATCAAGTGTGTGGTTGAATTGTCCAGTGGCAGGGGGGCCTTTGACCTCCTAGACACACTCTCCAGAGCAGTACTCTGGCACCAAAGGACATGATTCAAATGTAAAGCATTGGCCTGGAGAGTTGAGTAGTGGTGTTCTTGTCAATGGTGTGGCTGAATTGCCAAATAGCAGAGTTCTTGAATTTCAAGTGGGAGAATAACTTTTCCCCCTTTCAAGTGGGCAATATTGGGGCTATTTGATGAACTCGGTTAGTAACAGGTTGAATGTCCCCTGATCTGCCAAGAAAACCACAATGTAAAATGTGTAATGCTAGGTCTACATACTGAATAAGCATGTCTACTGAGGGAGACACAGTGTCAATAGACATGTCTATATAGTGAATAGACATGTCTACATCATGAATAGGCATGTCTACTCAAAGAAATAGACATGTCTACATCATGAATAGGCATGTCTACTCAAAGAAATAGACATGCCTACTCAATAAAATAGACATGTCTATATCAGGAATAGGCATGTCTACTCAAAGAAATAGACATGTCTACATCACAAATAGGCATGTCTACATCAGGAATAGGCATGTCTACTCAAAGAAATAGACATGTCTACATCACAAATAGGCATGTTGTTCAAGTGGAGGAATGGGAAAGGCCTACACAGACACCCAGAGTGGAACTGAGGTGGATTGGCTTAAGTCTTGATGTAGCAAGAGTTAAGCCATATCTGCCTCCATCACAACAACCATAAACAGGAAGCAAAAAACAACAATAGCACAAAACAACTAATACAAGGGCACAACTTCAACACTCCCACTTTACAAAGCAGAGTGAGAAACAAGCCCAAGAAGTGAAAGCACTCGTGAATGGGCTACTGTCTCAAGGGGCTTTGTAAGAACATCTGCCCTCATCAAAGAAGTTGAAACATATTCAAGGGAAAATACCTTGTCCTCCACCTGTTCCCGAAGCCAATGGTATTTAGGCAGCAGATGCCGCATTCAGCTATGGTGCTCTGGGTTCTTCCCCACTCTGATAGCTGACTGATTGTCAAGCCACAAAGTAGTTGCACCACTTGGAGGATATCCTAGTTCAGACATGAAATTCCGAAACCAGACACCATCAGAGCCAGCCTCATTGGCAGCAATATACTCTGCTTCTGTAGTAGACTTGGCTACAACAGATTGCCTCTTACTGCTCCAGTTTACCAAGCACTTGCCAATAAAGACAGCATGCCCACTAGTAGAGCATGCTGAGTCAACATCCCCAGCAGAGTCTGTTGAAGTTGTGCCCTTGTATTAGTTGTTTTGTGCTATTGTTGTTTTTGCTTCCTGTTTATGGTTGTTGTGATGGAGGCAGATATGGCTTAACTCTTGCTACATCAAGTCTTAAGCCAATCTACCTCAGGTTAGTTAGATACTCAATATAACTCTTGCTACATCAAGTCTTAAGCCAATCTACCTCAGTTCCACTCTGGGTGTCTGTGTAGGCCTTTCCCATTCCTCCACTTGAACAGGTTATGGGCCCATCGCCCCAGGCCTAGCTCCAATCGTCCTGAAACTGTGCACACGCCTTCTACACATTGTACCTGCTGTCCACACCAAATTTCAGCCGATTCCATCCAGTGGTTCTTGAGTTATTCATCCTTCTTTGGCTGCTTTCCTCATTCCATCAATCGCTTATATCTCCCTCAATTCGTGGCCGTTCGTTGCTCTTTTTTGCGCACAGCCTTGCCCATACGCCCCCTACATTCCATCAAATTTTCAGCCGATTTGGTCCACTGGTTGACTCGTCATCACTACTGTGGTCACCTGCTCCCCCTACCTCATTCCTGAAATTGCAAATATCTCACCATCTGCCCATCCGATTCGTCCCATATTTGACACACACTATCATCGCTAGTGCCCCCACCGTCGTACCAAGTTACAGCCCGATCTGTCCACATTGTCCCACGAAATCCTCTAGGGTGTCCATCTCACTTAGTTGAGTTCACCTCTCAAGTTTTCACTTTTTTGGACATTCCTGTGCATCGTTCCGCCTTGTTCTTTCGTCCGCTGGCAGCGCCCACTGTCCTCTATCGTCTCATCAAATTCCATCATCATCGGATTACTCGTTCCCTCACAATTCAAATTTCTTTCCCCTCACTCCAATATGTCCTCTACTACCACTTCCACCTCTTCTACCAATCTCCCTCTCCTCACCACTGCCAATTATGCCCTCTGGGCCCCTGCCATTGAGGATTACCTCAGGGCCAAGGGCATGTGGTACTGGATACACACCACTGTGCCTGATCCAGTCACAGATCTGAAGAATTGGCGCAAGTGCATGGAGGCTAGAGACCAGGCTGTGGGAGAAATTCATCATCACCTCTCTCCTGAGCTCAGGAGTGTGTCTCTCTCATCCACAGACCCTCAGGTGATTCTCACCACTATCAAGGACACCTATGGTGCCTCCACCTTTGCCACTCGGTATAATGCATTACAGTCCCTCCTGGCTGTGAAGCAGGACTCCTCTGAGGCAGTGGCTGCCTTCATCTCTCGTGCTAGGGAAGCCTTGCGTTTCCTGCAGTCCACTCGTCCTCCTCCTCCAGTCTCTCCTCCCATTGTGGCCAGTCCTGGTGGCACCTACTCCCTTGAGGACTCTGATAGGGAGCTCTTGATCTCTGTCCTCCTGAATGGCACTCAGTACAGTGCTTTGACCACCTCCCTGCTTGCCCAATCCCACTTGACAGTGCAGCAGGTTGAGGATGCCCTCAAGAATGAGGAAGCCCATCGCCTGGGTGTCACTGCTGCTGCTGCTGCTGCTGCCAATCCTGTGGCTTCTCCTGCTGCTTCTCCTGCTGCAGTTGCTCCAGCCTCCACCCTCTCTTGTGCCTTTTGTGGCAAAGGTGGACATACTGTTGAGCGCTGCTTCAAGTTTAGAGATGCTAGCACCAAGGCCAAGGAAGAAGTCAAGGATTCATCCAAAAGGCAACGTCCTCGCAAGGGCAAAGCTAATACTGCCCAGGATGCTCAGACTCCCTCAGAGTCTGCAGGTGCTGCAAGTATTCATCCTGTCTCCCTCTCCAGCTCCCTGCCTGACTCTTGGAATGCAGACACAGGGGCCACTTCTCATATGACTCCTCATAGAGAGTGGTTCAAGTCATATACCCCCTGCAATCTTCCAATTCGAGTTGCCAATGGCCAGGTTATTTATGCAGCTGGAGTAGGTACGTTGAGTTTTCTCCAGTTAGAGAAGGTGTCTCTTGCACTCTGTAATATTCTCTGGTGTCCTCCATGTCCCTGATCTCAATCAAAATCTCCTCTCAGTGTTGACTCTCACCTCTAAACATTGCCTTCTGAGTTGTGATTGAGTCTGACACTCTGGAGTTTGTTAGAGATGGCATCCTCACTTCTACGACCTCTGTGGGACTGATAGAGTTGCCCTGTTGAGTGGGAGCACTAGTCCAGCCTCAGTTGGCTTCTCCAGCCCAGACTGCTGACTATCATCTCTGGCATCAATGCTTGGGCCACATCAGTGTGGGATGTCTCAAATCCTTGGTTGAGCACCATCTTGTTTCAGACCTGGTCCTCCCTACTGTACCCTCTGTGGCTCCAGTCTGCCCTGCCTGCATGGATGGAAAGCAGACCGACATCCCTTCCCCCCAGACTGTCTCCTCCCATTGCTCCTCCCTCTTGAGCTGGTCCACTCTGATCTCCATGGCCCTATCTCTGTGCCTACAGCTAATGGCTATCAGTACTGGATCACCTTCATTGATGGATGCTTCCCGCTATCGACGAGTCTGGCTCCTCCATAAAAAGAGTGAAGCATTCTCTGCCTTCAAGCAGTTTAAGTCTTGGGCAGAGAAACAGACTGGGAAGGCTCTCAAGGCTCTCAGGGATGACAAGGGTGTTGAGATGTGACGGGTAATCGCCATTTGATATTTCTCTTGCCCCTGATTCACACATTTGTGTTATGTTGCCTCATTTCCTTTTTCTGGTTGCACCATGTAATGGCATCCTGGTTGATCTTCGGACCGGATGCCCTTATAACCTTGGAGCT
>MU128973.1:155382-168841 GCA_014904985.1 Hydnum rufescens UP504 | reverse complement strand
AAAAGAAGATGTTGAGGAGCCTCAAGAATGAGGAAAGCCATCGCCTGGGGGTCACTGCTGCTTGCTGCGCCAATCCTGTGGCTTCCCTGCTGCATCTCCTGCTGCAGTTGCTCCAGCCTCCACCCTCTCTTGTGCCTTTTGTGGCAAAGGTGGACATACTGTTGAGTTGCTGCTTCAAGTTTAGAGATGCTAGCACCAAGGCCAAGGAAGAAGTCAAGGATCATCCAAAAAGGCACGTCCTCACAAGGCAAAGCTAAATACTGCCCAGGAGCTCAGACTCCCTCAGAGTCTGCAGGTGCTGGCAAGTATTGTCTCCTCTCCCTCTCAGCTCCCTGCCTGACTCTTGGAATGCAGACACAGGGCCACTTCTCATATGACTCTCTCATAGAGAGTGGTTCAAGTCATATACCCCCTGCAACTTTCCATTCGAGTTGCCAATGGCCAGGTTATTTATGCAGCTGGGTAGGGTACGTTGAGTTTCTCCAGTTAGAAAGGTTGTCTCTTGCACTCTGTATATATCTCTGGTGTCCTCCATGTCTGATCTCAATCAAAATCTCCTCTCAGTGTTGACTCTCACCTCTAAACATGCCTTCTGAGTTGTGATTGAGTCTGACACTCTGGAGTTTGTTAGAGATGGCATCCCTCACTTCTACGCCTCTGTGGGAACTGATAGAGTTGCCCTGTTGAGTGGGAGCACTAGTCCAGCCTCAGTTGGCTTCTCCAGCCAGACTGCTGACTATCATCTCTGGCATCAATGCTTGGGCCACATCAGTGTGGGATGTCTCAAATCCTTGGTTGAGCAACCATCTTGTTTCAGACCTGGTCCTCCCTACTGTACCCTCTGTGGCTCCAGTCTGCCCTGCCTGCATGGATGGAAGCAGACCCGACATCCCTTCCCCCAGACTGTCTCCTCCCATTGCTCCCTCCCTCTTGAGCTGGTCCACTCTGATCTCCATGGCCCTATCTCTGTGCCTACAGCTAATGGCTATCAGTACTGGATCACCTTCATTGATGATGCTTCCCGCTATCGACGAGTCTGGCTCCTCCATAAAAAGAGTGAAGCATTCTCTGCCTTCAAGCAGTTTAAGTCTTGGGCAGAGAAACAGACTGGGAAGGCTCTCAAGGCTCTCAGGGATGACAAGGGTGGTGAGTACATGTCTAATCAGTGGGAGGCATTCATGCTTGAGCATGGGATTGAGAGACAGCACACCACTCGGGCTACCCCCCAACAGAATGGTGTTGCTGAGCACACCAATCGCATTTTGGATGAAGGTGTTGCTTCTCTCCTCTCTGACTCCCATTTGCCCTCCAAGTTCTGGGGTGAAGCTCTCTCCTGTTTCCTGCACACTCTGAATCGCTCCCCCTCCTCTGCTGTCACTGGGAAGACTCCCTTTGAAGCCTTCTATGGTCAGAAACCCTCTGTCTCCCACCTTCGTGTCTTTGGGTGCAGGGCCTATGCCCATGTTCAAAAAGACAAGCGCACTTCCTTTCAGCCTAAGTCCAGGAAGTGCATATTCCTTGGATACCCTGTTGACTATAAGGGCTGGAAGTGCTGGGATCCTATGACCAATGAGGTATTCATCTCACGTGATGTGCATTTTGTGGAGACTGAGATGCCTGGGGCAAAACACTTTCCACATTATCCAAAGTATGAGCCTCTGGCTGGAGTACAGCCAGGCTCAGTGGGAGAACCTGCTGGTACTCATCTTTCTCCTAGATCTTCTTCCCCCTCAGTGCCATCTGTTGAGCCTGTCAGCACTCCATCTGATGACTCTGACTCTGAATCTGGCTCTAGTGCTGATCCTGAGGACCCTCCTGATTTATCTTCATTTGCTCCTTCACCTTCTCCTGCTCCTCCTGTCTCCTATTCTCCTGCTCCTGACCCTGTACCATCTTCATCTTCCTCTTCTTCTGCTCCTGGACCTGGACCTGATTCTGAAGCTACTCACTCTCCTGAACCTCCCTCTGGCTCCTCTGAGACTGGTCCTCCTGGTGCTTCTAAGCCTTATGTTACTCGTTCTGGGCGCTCTAGTCAAGGTCATACCATGAAGCCATGACTAGAGATGATGCTCAGCTATGGCATGTGGCCACTGAACAAGAGTACAATGCACTCCAAGAACATGGGGCCTGGGAACTATGTGAGCTGCCTCCAGGGTGCAAGGCTATTGGTTCTAGATGGGTCTACAAGGTCAAGCTGAACTCTGATGGCTCAGTGGAGCGTTATAAGGCTCGGTTGGTGGCTAAAGGCTTCTCCCAGAAGCCCCACCTTGATTACACTGAGACCTTTGCCCCTGTTGCCAAGTTTGCTTCCTTACGGACTGTGCTGGCTATTGCTGCAGCTGAGGACATGGAGATTGACCATATGGACATCTCCACTGCATTCTTGAATGGTGACTTGGATGAGATCTACATGGCTCAGCCAGAAGGCTTTGCAGCCCCAGGTCAAGAACACCTTGTTTGTCACCTTAAGAAGTCCTTGTATGGACTCAAGCAGAGTCCAAGGCAGTGGTATATAAAGCTGCACTCTACCTTTGTGAAGTTTGGTTTTTCAAGATGTGCTTCTGACCACTGTGTCTGGATCTGGGCTAAAGACGGTGTCAAGGTCATCATTCCAGCTTATGTGGATGATTTGATCATTGCCTGTAAAAATGTCCCAATGCTGAAGCGCATTAAAGAGGAACTCAAGCTTGAGTACAAGGTCTGTGACTTAGGTCCGGTTGCTGTACACTCTAGGGATTGAGATCATCAGAGACCGGGCTAACCGGAGGTTGTATCTCTCCCAGAGGAAGCACATTGGTGATGTCCTGGACCGCTTCAATATGGCTGATGCCCGCCCTGTGTCCACTCCTCTGGCCAAGTCAAGTCCATTGACTAAAGAAGACTGCCCTCAGACTCCTGAGGACTTAGAGTACATGAAGTCTGTTCCTTATCTCTCAGCTGTAGGCAGTCTGATGTACCTTTCAGTTGGTACATGTGCAGACATCAGCTTTGCAGTGGGAGCTCTAAGTAGGTTTAATGCAAACCCAGGACAGGCCCATTGGAAACAAGTTCAGCATGTCTTCAAGTACCTTGCTGGTACAAAGGATCTTATGCTTTGCTATGGTCCTGGACAAGACTCAACCTGCCTTCAGATTTATTCTGATGCAGACTATGCTGGGGATGTTGACTCGGCATGCTCTACTAGTGGGCATGCTGTCTTTATTGGCAAGTGCTTGGTGAACTGGAGCAGTAAGAGGCAATCTGTGGTAGTCAAGTCTACTACAGAAGCAGAGTACATTGCTGCCAATGAGGCTGGCTCTGATGGTGTCTGGTTTCAGAATTTCATGTCTGAACTAGGATATCCTCCAAGTGGTGCAATGACTTTGTGGCTTGACAATCAGTCAGCTATCAGAGTTGGGAAGAACCCAGAGCACCATAGCTGAATGCAGCATCTGCTGCCTAAGTACCATTGGCTTCAGGAACAGGTGGAGGACAAGGTATTTTCACTTGAATATGTTTCAACTTCTTTGATGAGGGCAGATTTTCTTACAAAGCCCCTTGAGACTGTAGCCCATTCTCAAGTGCTTTCACTTCTTGGGCTTGTTTCTCACTCTGCTTTGTAAAGTGGGAGTGTTGAAGTTGTGCCCTTGTATTACTTGTTTTGTGCTATTCTTTGTTTTGCTTCCTGTTTATGGTTGTTGTGATGGAGGTGGATATGGCTTAACTCTTGCTACATCAATACTTAAGCCAATCCACCTCAGGTTAGTTAGATACTCAATATAACTCTTGCTACATCAAGACTTAAGCCAATCCACCTCAGTTCCACTCTGGGTGTCTGTGTAGGCCTTTCCCATTCCTCCACTTGAACAAAAACTGCCAGATGATATTACCAAGAGGGTTGTTGATGCTGGTCCAAAACCATTGTGCTGCATCAGATCCATAGAAAATGCCATTCCATGCAGCAGATTTATCATCATGTGCTCACCTGCTTACCATGAGGATGATGGTGTGTGCACCAGCCATCATCAGGGTTTGTGCCTGAATAGAAGGTCAGTACAAGTAGCTCATTTTATCAATCTACTCACTTGCACAACCATTCCATCCTGTTCTGCAGCCATCAAATGACTTAATCCTGCTCCTTCTGATGTTTGCTTGAGGTCATCAATCTCAACTGTGACCATATTGGCTTGCAGGCAGCACAACTGCTCATCCAGGTCACCAATTGTTTTGTGCTTGGTCTTGAATGCATACCAGGCAGGCATGATGACCTCCTTCATGTAATCACCCTGTTTGCCTTGTAAATGCATATTAGGACAGCAAAATGAGTTCATAAACCAATAAGAACTTATGATGCCCAACTTCACCCTGAGGAGGATTTGGAGCCTCTTTGATGTATGACCATGACCAGCCATTGAAAGCATTCTTTTCATGTTGACCCTTCTCCTTGTCTACCTTGGCATGATTAATGAGCTTGAGCTCAGCAGCCTTAAGAAGTTTCAGCTGGGGATACTGGCTCTCATCTGCCAGTGCACCAGATCCTCAAGACACTGGTCCCCAAGCACTGAGCTTCAGTATGAGAGCTTCAGGGACTGGCCCATCCAGGAAGGGAAGGGAAGACCAAATGGAAGGATTGTTGGGCCAGAAATCAGGATCATGATAATGGTCATCATCATGAAGTGCCACATTGACAACATGAGTGGTAGTGTTCAAGACAGGCCCACATTTTTTCAAATTAGCACTGCACAGCAGCACTTTAACATCATGAATGGAGGCCCTGGACAAGGGGGACTGATTTTGCCTCAATCTGCCACTTGAGCCCAATGTGTCAGGAATGCCAAGGATCATTTCCTTGCTATCTTCATCAGATAGAGTGAGAGGGTAAGATGATGGGTAAGGTGTGGAATTATCCTGGGCTGCAGTGGATTTCAGCAGTGACAGAGTGCTGAATTGGGGACTTTGAGCTGATATATCAGGGACTGGAGATTCCTCACTATTGAGAGGATGGGAGTTGATGTGATTCCTTTTGGTTTGAGGTAGTGCATCATCCAGTGAACATGTCTTTGAATTGCAAGAACATCAACACAAATCTGGAGAGAATAACTGAATGATCACTCACATCTGCACTGGAATAATCTGGTTTACCCCTCTGGGGCCACTGGGGAGAAGAAATTGAAGGCAGAATTGTGTGGAGTGGCACAGAATCAGGGGAGCCACCTCCATCATTGTCACCATCACCATCCCTGTCAGGATCAAATTGACATTTGCTTCCACCTGTGGACTTACCCATCAGAGTATCTTTGTCAACTCTATCATATGGCACCTACTTCTTCAAATGTTCTCACCTCCTCTCTCACTCCATTCAGTCAGGGGGTTATTGTCATCCTTGCCATTATTGGCATTTCTCTTGTTATTATTGCCCTCATACTATCAGGCCTTGACCAGTGGGCTGTGGGCTGGGTAATCAACCAGTGGCAGCCTTGTCAGCACCCCTTGTCCCCTTGCTCCCCATGCAAGTCAATGCATTTGCCAGTCCAGACTTCTCCTACTCTGCCCCCATTCCCTAAATCCTCACCACCCATCCCAATCCCTGCTCCCTCAGCATCACTATGGTCCTTCAACTCCTTTGGGGTACCCAGGCATACACTGCTTTGGAGGTATATGCACTAAGGGGGATGCATATGGAAGTTGGGGCATAGCCATGTGGAGGTGCACACAGGATTTGTAACATGGCTGCATCAGCTTAGTGATGGGCTATGGTGGCTGTGTCCAGGAAGTAGTACTTATAGCCCTTTGCAGTTGGGGGACCACCAGTTTCAATTTCTCCAGATTCCCACTGTGATAGGTGTGAGACTTGTGTATCCCTTGTGTGTGTTGGTGTATACTCAGGATTCCCACTGCAATAGTGTGTGGTTAATTAATCTCTTTCCTCTTTCTGTTTGTGGCTTTGATGGCAGTGTTTCCCTCCTCTTCATCATCTCCCTCTTTGCTGTCACTGCCATCCTCATCTTCATTCATCCTGACTGTGGCTGAGGGCACTGCAAGACTCAATTTGGTATTCTTGTTTGGCATGGAAAGTGAGGTTGAAAGAGGACTGGTAGGGTAGCATGAGAAGGAAGAGGATTCATCTCAGGTATGGAGAGATGATGAGAGGCCAGGCAGGACCTGGTCAAGCTTTTTGATTCAACACTGACAGTCATAGTCACCACAGATGCCATGGCCTTCTCCATTGGCTTCTGTTGGCATTTGCTAGTGTGGATGCCAGGCTTGTCCACCTAATGCACCCTCAAAAAGGTACCTCTTAGGTGGGTTCTGGTTGCATTGGCCTTTGACCTAAGAGGTGGTTTTTATATAGGCACATCTAGGCAGTGTCTAAAGGTGTTCAAAAGATGAAAATTTTCTAAGTCCCTATAATAGGCATGCCTATCTGTGCCCACCGCAGGCGCCACTCCCAGGCTTTTTAACTATTTGATAGGAATTCTGGGGTTGATTTAGGCATGCCTAAATCAGTTGTGTCTAATGATGTCTAGAGCTTAATTATTGACTTTGAATTGAAGAGGCTTATCCAGGGTTGATTTAGACATGCCTAAATCAGTGATGTCTAGTGATGTGTAGAGTCAGGTGCTGCTCCAGGGGTTTTACAATGACTTGATGGACACCCTGCAGTTGATTTAGGCATGCCTAAATCAGCTGTGTCTAGTCATGTCTAGAGCTTGCTATATCTCATTAGAGTTTCCTGGTGTGTCCATGAGGGCTTAGTATGCAGTGTGTCTACTAGTGGATAAATTAGAACAGGTTGACCATCACCAGGAGGTGTCTAATTGTGTGCCTAAGCAAGTCTAAGCATGTCTAGGCATGTCTAAGCATGTCTAGGTGTCTAGGCATGTCTAGGTGTCTAGGCATGTCTAGGCATGTCTAAGCATGTCTAGGTGTCTAGGCATGTCTAGGTGTCTAGGCATGTCTAGGCATGTCTAGGTGTCTAGGCATGTCTAGGCATGTCTAAGCATGTCTAGGTGTCTAGGCATGTCTAGGTGTCTAGGCATGTCTAGGCATGTCTAAGCATGTCTAGGTGTCTAGGCATGTCTAGGTGTCTAGGCATGTCTAGGCATGTCTAGGCATGTCTAGGTGTCTAGGCATGTCTAGGCATGTCTAGGCATGTCTAGGTGTCTAGGCATGTCTAGGCATGTCTAGGCATGTCTAGGTGTCTAGGCATGTCTAGGCATGTCTAGGCATGTCTAGGTGTCTAGGCATGTCTAGGCATGTCTAGGCATGTCTAGGCATGTCTAGGCATGTCTAAGCAGGTCTAGGCAGGTAACTTGGGACTGAGTTTAGTACAAATATTATGTAATTATTCCTAAATGGTATCCAGTTACATAATACATGGATCCTATCTTAAAAAAATGCCAAAATGCGGAAATTAAATGAAGTACATCCAAAGAATATTTAGGCATCCAGCCCAATGGGGGCCCAGGACCAGGGGGAGGTACCTGGGATGGATGGATGGACCCCTGGGGACCCTGATACAGTGAAAAAATTAGGCCCAGGGCCAATGGTTAATCCCTGAAACAATGAGGGCAGGAAGAACAGCTCCAGAACCACTGGAAGTTGCCGAAATCTAAGCGCTGAGCAGATCGGTCTGAAATTTGGCACATGACTAGAGACTATCTGGCTGCAAACCATATTGAAATTTCAGCCAAATCCATGCATTAGTTATTGAGATATGAGGCAAACAAGTTTTGATATTGAAAATTGATTTTCTCCTCCCATAGAACAGCTGGGGACTTGAAAATTTACAGGGAGCATAAACATATAGGGTACTAATTATGTGCCAAAAATTATCCCAATCCATCCAGGTTAAGGCAGTGAACTGGACAGGGGGTACCAGAACCACCGGAAATTTCCGAAAAAGAACAACTGTGCAGATCGCTCTGAAAATTGGCACGTGATTAGAGGCTCCTTAGGCGAAAATCATATCAAAATTTCAGCCATATCCATGCACTAGTTATGGAGGTATGGGCCAAACAAGTTTGAACATTGAAAATTAATTTACTCCCCCCACAGACAGGATATGAACTTGAAATTTTACATGGGGTATGGCCATATGATGAACTACATATGTGCCAAAAATCAGCTTTTTTGGTTTACTTTTAGGCATGCCACTTCCTTGGCAGGAAAAATGGGAACAAAACCCTACCATGAATGTGAGCCACTCCACCTCAGGCCTAAACTGGGTGGAATAAGCTTTGATTAGTATGACCCTGACTATATCCAAAAATAGAATGAATTGGATGTGTGGAAGTGCCTGAAATTGAGGGGGAGGGGGAGGAAGGTCAAAAGGGAATTACATCAAATGTAGAGCTGGGTGGCTCTGATATTATACCACTAGTCTAGCACATATATAGGGAGTACACATACCAAATATCAGCCTAACTGGACTCCATTTAGGCCCTTCTCCACAGCCCTCCCCCCAAAACAACAATTTCCCCCCCAGAGTCTTCCATCCATGCAATGGCCCTGAAGATTCACCCTTTGGTCATCAAAATACATTTATAACATCCCCCAAAATTTCAGATTCATCACTCCAGTGTGAGAGTTTCCATAATATTTTCAAGTTTCACTGACATACCCCCTCCAATTGGGGCACTTCCAGAGCTCCAATCACTCCCATTTTTTGTAGGCCATACCCGGCCACCATTTGAGGCTCAGGCCCAAAATTTCAGCCCATTCTAAGCACTTTTGACATTGGTCACATGACCAAGATCTTCCCCTCCCCCTGCTTCACTCAGTGATTCAATCTGTGTGAAAGTTGTTGCTATCTGTAGTAGTAGTATGTAACAGTGTATGATTCAAATTTCAGAACATCCCATGCAATATTGATTGAGTTATTCAAGAAATATTCTAGATCTATTCAATTTGGGGGTTGGAGGTACAGTATATTATGTCTCCTTCAGCAGTATTGTTGTTTTTTGGATCCTCAGCAAGCAAAAATGTAAATTTTTGAATTCTCTTTTGTGTGTTGCATGCACAAGTGTCTTGTACATGCTTCTCCTGAGTTTAAGATCAAGCAGACCAGAACTGAGCATGTTGTTAGGTTGACGACAAACAGGTGTTGAAAGTGATGAAATATGCCTCCTTCGGCGCGGAACACTGCCACTGAACAGAGCGTTCTGATTGGTCAATCACCGTCTGATCGTTCATCCCCTTCCATGTGCTCCTCCTCACTGTGTCCATGTCCATCATCATCTTCGTCCCCACCATCACCTTGTTCCTGCATCTCAATCTGCCCACTGTCAAATTGCTCGCCGGCCTCGATTCCTCTGCCCTCACTGATGTCTAATATGGGCTTTCTCGCCTTTGGTTGCTTTGGCTTTGCTGGGCAATGGCCTCCCTGCCCTTTAACCCACCCATCCTTCATGACTTGCCATGCTGCACAGTCAATTGCCCACTGGGCAAGATCTTTGGCCCGGAGCTTCTTCGCTGCCACAGTTGCTGCCTTCTTTTTTGTGAGTCGCTCAACATTTGCAGCCACCTTAGCTCTCACCATTACCCTATCTGTAAGAAAGTGCCTCCCAGTTCAGGAGGGCACCTGTTGTCGTACTTGGACAAAGTGGAGTTGACAGGGGAGGGAGTAGGAATAGGGAGAAGAGGAGAAGGGGTAATCACACCACCCTTAGCACTGGCTTCAGGTGGGGGAGCTGCAAACAGGACTAAGCACTGGCTTTGCCCTGGACACAGGAGAAAAGGTTGTGAGGGAAGGGGAGTCATGATGAAAGGCATAAAGTAGGGACTGGCCAAGTGGCACAGTCACTAACCTAAGGAGAGAGTGGGGGTCAGTGAGAGGTATGGATTATCCTACTCACTGCTTTCCCAGCTAGGGTCCCAAGGCACAAGTCCAGAGCCAGGGAAAGGGCTAGTATTGATGGCTACTAGGGGCCAACTAGATATCCAGACAGAAGCAGAGGCAGAGGCAGAGTATCATGGTTTCTCACTAGGTGACGAAGATCCGGGCAAAGGTTACTTGATTCATCTTGGCAACTGCCATATATACATGACTTTTGAGTCCTAAATTAATTACGTAATACACTATATTACAGTGCCCCCCAGTTTGGACTCCAAAAGTCTCAACTGAGCACCTGGACATAAGGAAGGTGGATAAAGCAGAAAGAATGTGGGAATGTTAGACAAAAGCAAAGAAAAGACAGGATTCAGAGTTTATAATCCAGCAGTGGGCTTTGAATTTTAAAACAATTAACCTTAGCCTTTGAATGGGGAAAGACAAAAAGAGGCAAAAGAAAGTGGTGAAGAAGAGGGAGAGAAAAGGGGAGGAGGAAGGCTGAGTGTTGTGGCCTTATCCAAATGTCTTCAAGCCTCTAAGATCCTTATAAACCATGGCTGCTGCCCCCCAGGCTTGATGGCATTGGATAGTCATGGATAGAACACCAAAGACTGGGTGGGTGGGTGGGCAAAGTCTTTGGTGGGACTAAGGATTACCATGCTGTGCAGTCCCACAGCCCATATGCAGAGGAAGGCTGGGTCAGGCAAGGCCTTAGGGAGGACTAGGCCATGGGGAAGGGCAAGGCCACAGGGAAGGGTGAAGCCACAGGGAGGAAGGCCATGGCAAGGGACAGGGCCATGGTGAGGGGAAAGGCTGTAGCAGGAGGCCAGGCCATAGCAGGAGGCAAGGCCATAGTGAGAGGCCAGGCCATGGCAAGGGGAAAGGCCATGGCAAGAGGCCAGGCCATGGCAAAGGCAAGATCACAAGGAGCAAGGCTATGCTAGGGGCCACATAGGTAGGCACCACATCCTGGCCAGGCGATAGGGATAGACTGGGACACAGGGCAAGGCCAGGGAGGAGGGCCAAGATGCCATACAGGCTGGACTGCATAAGGGGGGTTAGGCTGCAGTCCATAGCCTGGGGCTAGCTGTAGCATCAAGGGAGCTGGTCTGCCACTGTATCTGGTGGAGGTGGCTGTGGCCCTAGAAGTGGCTGTGCCTGACATAGTGATGGGCTGCAAGGGCCACAGTGATACAGAGGTGGCAGCCACAGCTGAGGTGAGGCTCTGGAGGGGGCTAGTGCTGTGACCATGGCCATGGCCACAGGAGAGGTCCCTGAGGCTGGGGCCACATTCCCTGAAGAGGCCCACACCTGGGAGATAGCTCCCATTCCTGGGAAGCTTGCCTATTGCATGATGTCCCATCCTGCCTAAGTCTGCCTTACAGCCAGGGGCCTGTAGTTGTATTCCCATCCTGGAGGCCCATAGGACAATTCCTTCCTTTCCCTTGGCCCTCATACTACTAGGTACCCCCTACTGCCCCCCATTTTTTTTGGTGTTGATTTCCTTCCACACCAAAAGAAATCTTTCCCAGAGTATTTATCCATAAAGCTGGGATAGGGGGATGTTTCTGGGGCTTGGTGGGTGGAATATGATTGGAAGGGGCATAATGAAGTAGGGGTTTGGGGGTGTCCATTGGGGCCATTTGGGAGTGATTTGGAATAGGGGTAGACCTGGGAAACAAGATCTAGAGGAGAGATTTTGAAATTTATGGCCTGAAGCACTAGCTTGACAGTCCAAGAATTGGGGATGGTCAATGGGGGAAGAAAAAGAAAAGAGAAAGAAAGTTTTTTTGGGAAAGGGGATGACCATCTTTCACTTTTGGAATAAGAAAAACCCATTAAAATTTGGTAGACTTGGAAAAAGAATAAGATTTGAGGCAAAGGGAGGAGAGGTGGTGGAGAGAATGTTCAACATTGTTCCAATGGCCACACCAAAGCCTTTGCCTATATGAACATATGTGGAGATGAAGCAGATGTACCCATGAAAATTGAAATTGTGTAAATTGGGCCAGAATTGAAGAAGATATGGCAGGACTGGTGGGGGAGTCCAATTGAGCCTAAAGTGAGGGAAGAATGTCCCACTATTCCACAATGGAAGCTCCAAATTCAAATATTAAGAGAATTATGGAAGCGTTTGATCTGACACTTCCATGGAAAGTTGAATCATCCAAATCCATTAGGAATTGAGGTGGATACAGGAAGATTGGCAGGGGGCTTCCAATGTGCTTGGCTGAGGAGAAGAGTACCTCTTTACTCCACAATTGCTGGGCCAAATCTCCAAAATAAATTGATTATGGAAGACCCAAATTTCACGTATCCATGATATCTGAGATCATCCAAATTGGCCATGAATTGGAGGAGATATGGGAAAGACTAGTGCCAAAGGAGACCCATTTAAATATGCACTGCAAGCTCTCAATATTTGTCCCATCAACCTGGAGATAGCCAAATGCGAAGATGGAAAGCATAGCTTTCTGTGGGATATAATTGCATGGCAATAGGTGGAGAACTCAGGGAGAATTGGGTGAAGGAGTGGAAGAATGAAGGGGAAATGAAACAGAGATGGGGACAAACTGGAAACAAAACCGGGACAAATCCGGAAACAAATCTGGAATTAACTGGGAAACGGACGAACTCTGACATTTCCTTTTCCTTGTGCTTCTCTAATCATGCTCTACCAGGGGCTGCCCGGAATGATGCTTGGCTAAGGACACAACCTTTACCATTGGACGAGAGCTGAACCTGAGCAGAGCTCAGAGTTTTTGCTTTTTTGTCTCCTGTGTGTGAAGGTTGCTGTGACTTTCTTTGATCTCGATGTTTTGCAACACAAGTTGTGTGTTATTAGTCTCGATGACCCCCTGCTGGTTGCATTCCAGATGCATGCGAGATCTAGTTCTGTTCACAGTCATGTGTTTTCCTCTTCATAGGATGCCTTTGAATGATTTGCAGCTCGGAATCAATGGCCAGTGCCCAATTAGGAGCTTGGAGTGGGCGAACGGACTTGAGAATGAGAGGCATGGGTTTTGATGATGAGTGCGCCAGGGGACAATGAAAGTATAAGTGGCGATATGAAGTAGAATTGAGCACTTCCTGAATAGCATCACACGCATGATCCTTTGCAGTTTTTCAGCAAGCACTCCAGCGGCCTGGTCACCTGGGTTGTGTTCTGATAATTGCTGCAAGGAAGGTGTGTCTTCCATGACGTTACATTGGTGCTGGACTGATTTTGGGCTGGGTAAAGAAGCTGCAAAATCCGTTTGACTGGACTTGGCTGTTCTACAGGAAACTCCCCAAGCGTGGAGTGGGTACTGATGGGGCCATCATGGCAGGGGTGACAATGGTAGGTCAAATGGTATTAACCAGTTTTCTTCCAGGCGCTGAGGATATTGGCCTCGGTAAATGCGGCAGAGTGTGCGCCAGCATAGACAAGGAAGAAATTGGCCTTGCCAATGGGCTCTGTGTTATTCTTTTCCCACTCGAGGCAGTGCTGACCAAAAGAAATCTTGAGTGCCCCAAATATCGCCACATCAAGACCTTGAAACACATGTGTCCGTGGGGTGGATAAACAGCAAGTACATTGCATTATTGAGGGCAAAATTGATGAATTTGAGGCTGAGGTGTGAGATATGACCGTCCAAAAACAGTTGC
>MU128973.1:143295-153882 GCA_014904985.1 Hydnum rufescens UP504 | reverse complement strand
GGGCCCCATGGTTTGCCAAGAAGATGGTTTACAATGGAAGGAATATGGACAGAGGGCATGAAATTGGAAGCCTTGTAGAAGTGTGCTCCATAGATTAGGAATGTATGTGTTGTTGCACTATGTAGTTCATCCCTTGAGGAAGTAGTCCAATTCGATTCCAGGATCAAGTGATTTGGACTGCAGAGCGAGGTTACAGTTCTGGAATTATGTAATCAAGAGTCTTCAGAGCGCACTGTGAGTACCGCACAAATTGCCGCATTTGCTTCCGGAATTATGTAATCAAGACTCCTCAGAGCGACACTGACAATGTTGTGCAAACTGCCACATTTGCTTCTGGGGTCACATGTCCTAGACTCCTCAGAGCACCACTGTGAGTACTGCGCAAATTGCCGCATTTGCTTCCGGATCATGTGATCTAGACTTGCAGAAGTGCCCTCCTTGGGGTCACTCTGGAAACTGGCCGAACTAGGTTCCAGAATGGATGCAGGCTTATCCTCAAAGATTTGGCCAATGTACTTGGGCTTGTTGGAAGGGGATAGACTGTATACTTTCTGTTGAATGTACAATAGTGATGGAGAGAGGAGTGGGGCCCATATACAAGGGAATGAGGAGGGGGTGCAGGGACTTCCAGTAAAATGACGAGTTCTCCTGTAATCTCCAGCAATCATCTTGAAAGTGGGCTATTGGAAGGCCACAATTGGGGGTTCCAATCAAGTATAAAGGCCAAGGGATATGCAGGGAATTCATGCATGAACTGGGAGAAAGGGGGAATGGATTTCAGGGCCCCCCAGGGTCATGCACCTGCCGGGCTGGTAATTCTTGCCAGATTGTCCAGACAAGGCCTCCTGGTGATCATGAGGTGCAGGGGCACATTCTGGATGCACTCCTGGGGCAATTAGAGGCCATTTCCAGGAAGGGGAATGGGAAAGGCCATATTGGAAAGGGATGAGGAGAGCATACACTAGAGCCTGCAATACTCATCCAATCCACTTGTGCTTGGGGTCATGGGGGAGCTCTGTTAGGGGTATTCTGTGGGAGGAATGGTGATGAGGCAGAATAGTGAGGTTCCCCAATAACCTGGGGTGAGGAGGAGAAGGGGATGGCTGTCCTCCAAGATCCTGCAGCTGTGTGGATTCCTGGATAATATTTGGATGATGGGGAAGGGGAATCCTTGACACATAGGGGCTGCAGATTAGGGAGGGGGAGACCTGCTGGAGGACATTGTGGTCCAGGGAGCCTTCTTGCTGGGTCCCAAAGTGGTTAGGAATTCCTCCACTGGGAATCTCTCCTCTTGTTTTTTTTTTTTTTGTGAGGTTGCCCATTTGCTTTCTCACACGTCTCTTCCTGGAATAACCCCTGAATCCAACTAAGCCCCAATTCATTGTCTGTCCAGCCTTTAGGTGAGATTGCAATCCTTTTTGGAGAAGGGATCTGTTCTGTGAATTGTCACAGAAAATCATCTCTGCTTACTTTTCTCCTAGTGGGTTTGTCTCCTTCTCTGCCACACCCCAAGACTTCAGGAAATTCTGCCCCTTGTAGATGACAGTAGGTGTGAGGTAGCTACCATCACCACATATTGCGCACACCACAGTAATGCTCTCATGTGTCCCAGTGCGTCTCTCCTTCTGCTGCTTTGCCACTGGGTCCAAGGACCTTATGACAGATCCCCAGTGAAGGGATAAAACCCGTCTCGTCGAATCCATATGTGTTGTTGGGCAGGATTGGCACACCATTGCTGAATCTGCCATCAAGGACATCCTTCACAAGCCCAAACCATTCTTTTGTTGTAGTTGGATTGACAGCACGGGCATGACACTGATCAAGGGAGGATGACCAGTAGGTGGAGACATGAGCCCCATGCTTAGCAATGAAGGTATGTGTCCACTGCTTGCCAATTGTGAAGTTGGGGTTAGCACGCTTCATGCGAAGAAGGGCCTGTGCTTTTTCCCTCAGCATGTGGTGTGTGAAGGGGAAGCCTCGTGAAGCCTGTTCTATCACCCAGTCAATGAGCATATTACTCTCTGCAATAGAGAGGTGGCCCTTAGTAGCATTGAACTTGCTGAGGGGGCACTTCCCATGCTTGTGATCACTGAGTGTAGTGCAAGAGACATTGTGCTTAGCTGCAGCTTTGGTGATAGAAAGTCCAGTTTGTAAATGATCCAGGAGGGCTGCCCCATAAGCTGTATCTTTCTTTTTTGTGGCTTCTTGTTGCTTTCTCACCAGGTTCTTAGCACGCACCATGGCCCACTTGTCTGTTGGGTATGTAAGTGCGTGAGGATAAAGATGGTAAGATCAAAAATGGAAGGTAAACTATGATTCAAATTGGTTTTGGTATGCAATCAACATTATATCCTACAGACATATTTGACTCCTCTCCTGCTTAAGCAACACACCACCCATGATCAGCTGTATTTCCCCCCCTTTTTCCATGTGCTATTGATACCAGAATGACTCAGGAAGATAAGTGAGAGTACACTGATAGACTTGGAAGCAGCTTAGCATTGATATCCTCACCATTACCTTTTATGATCACTTGACAGTCTGTAATTACAGTCAAAGAAAGGTGCCCATAGGGCCTACCCATTGGTCCAAAATTTATCCCAATAGCTTCACACCCACACTAACACAAAGAGGTTTACAAAAGCAAAACATGGAAATTTCCAAAATTAAAACCTTGATATCACCATAACTTCTGCTGTACTATGACCTAAGGACTGAAATTCTCAGAGGCCATGGAAGGTTTGTACACTATTCTATTTCAATTCAGAGCTAAGAGATTCCAGTAAAATTGAGCGAGATAGGTGGAGAATGCCGAAGGACACATAGATGCTGAAGGAGACATAATATACTGTACATTTATTGTGGTTCCTCTCAAAAATCTGAGGAAGCAGCTAGCAGATGAAGCATCCCATCTGAGGCTCACATCTATATCAGTGAGTCATGATACTCTCAATAAAGATGTACTGAAGGCATGAATCAAGTTCTTGGAGCATATCCATGATACAGACTGACTATTACATACTTATTAGGATATTGAGAATCATAAATATCATGTCATTTCAATCAGTCCTGAGCTGATAGTTGACCCACACTTCTGGGTACTTTGGTGGCAGAAGATCTGTGAAGGTGTCAACTGTATAATAGTCAATGAATGTCACTGCATTGATGAGTGGGGAGGGTGTCATGGTGAAGGGTTCTGTCCAGAGTTTAATGAATTAACACATCTTGTTATTATGCTGAAGAATCACACCAAAAAAATCCCTTGGATGCTAGTATCTGCATCTGCGGATGAGCACATGGTCTCCCAAATCCTGGAGAAGCTCAACATGCCACCATTTCAGAGTACACCTCACCCTGAGTGCACCCTTTGGCTTGCATGATCTAATGACTGCCCAAATCTCATCTTTGTGGTTCACAAAATGGAGCATTCAATGCATTCATTTCAAGACCTCGCATTCCTTGTCCCTGAAGGTCTCAAACTGGGTGATCCTCCAAAAAAATTCATGGTCTACTGCAACTCTCAAAGCAAAGCTTCAATGTGGTAGTAGATTCCATTTATGTTGACAAAAGGTAAATACAGTTGTATCTGAGGTAAATAATCCTCAGTGTAAACATAAACAATGCCAGTCATTATGGTGTCTTCCCTGCATTGTTAATCAGACTTGTTTGCAGGCTGTCTCTTATTGCCATTAATTATTAGCAATCATTTAATTTCAGGTTTCAGAGTTTGTTACATAACTCAGATCTATCTACTCTAGTCAAGACCAAGTGCAGGAAGATGCCATAAGGACTGGGAAGGAGTCTGGGGTTTACAGTGATTTTTCTCCCAAAATTCCACTGTGAGTTGAATTTCATTGAGATGTGCTGGGGTTTTGCAAAGTGGCTGTATCACAAGTTACCACCATCATCAGCAGTAGAGGACATTGAGTGCAACATGGTCAACTCATTGGAATCAATCGCAATTACTTCAATGCACTGGTGGGTATTGCAGTTTGGATTTCCTCTCCATATTTCCAATCTTTTCTGGGCTTAGATTTGCCAATAGCTCTTTATGGTACATGGATGGCTATCATCACAGATTGAATGGGAAAGAAGCAGCATGGGTGATGAAGAAGTACTGTGGGCACCACCAGATCCCTGCAGATGCCTCACTTGAGGTAATTTAGGAATTGATGCAGCAGTAAACAATATATGTAGGCCTCAGAAACTAGTACTGCACAGCCCAGAGGGCTCCCAAGCCTCCAGGAGGAGCCTGAGTAAATTTGAGATGAGACTTTGGCCACTGTGACATTACATAAGTGTTGCTGTCATGTTTTCAGACATTGCTGGGATAGTGACGACTCATGGATGTCAGCTATCTTATGAGGATTATGCTGACTAAGCAATGAGTCACCCATCTGCCAATTCCAACATGAAATGCCACCAGAGGTCAAGTGACCTAAAATTGCAATACTATAACTTACCAATCTATTGCTGCGAAGTGAGAAATTTGGACATTTGAGTATGTTCCTCTCATCCAATTGGGCTCAAATTTGGT
Organism: Hydnum rufescens UP504; assembly: GCA_014904985.1. Taxonomy (NCBI): domain Eukaryota; kingdom Fungi; phylum Basidiomycota; class Agaricomycetes; order Cantharellales; family Hydnaceae; genus Hydnum; species Hydnum rufescens. The sequence continues at coordinate 149,345 of MU128973.1, read as the reverse complement.
ATATACATAAAGAATAATTGTATCTACACACCTGCAAAGTTATAAAGGATTCTATGCATAATTGAGGGTGAAAAGAGGGATCTGCGTCATGACCCCATTTTGGCTGCAGAAAAATCTGTCCCCTATCCATTGCCGAAACTGTTACATCACACTTGCCTCAAGCTGAGGCCTCCTAGCTGCTTTGTGACTGGCTCCTGAAGACTCTGTGGGTTCTGCCACAAGAGGTGGAGGTGGTCCTGGATAAATGGCTGGTGCAGTTTCTTTTGCATAACATAAAATCATTCCTGATTAGGGATGCCTAGGTTCAGTTTTGGTTTGGTTTTTGCCAATTTGGGCAAAACCTAAACCAGACCTGAACCTGAAATCACCCATGAGGGCAAAACCTGAACCTGACCTGAGGTTTGGTTCCAGAGTGGTTTGGTTTGGGTTTAAACCAGGTTTAAACCTGAAATCTGAGATATAGCAGAAGCAAAACATTTTAGTAAGTACTACAGACTATCTGGACTCTCTGTGTGAGTCTTTTCATTGACCACTTCCTTTGCATCCCATTTTCCATTCATATCTCATTCACACCCCTCCTTCACATCAATTTTCTGCTTACATATCTCCAGGTGATGGAACTTAGCTAACTAAATTGTGTCATGTGACCCTAGACTGAGTTACAGTAACCTGTGCAAATCTCCAGATTTGATCCCAGAGCCATGTGCTTTGTAACCTGCACAGATTACCCCATTAGATTCCAGAGTCATGCAACTTTTGACTCTGAAATTACAGTACTGTGTGCAAATTGCTAGGTTTACTTCTGGAATTGAATGTATAGAAGGATGATAATGATAATATGTGGAGAAATAAGGGTGAAAGTACATAGACTGGAAGGTACACCCTACCTTTCAGGTTCAGGTTTAAACCTGGGTTTGAACCAGGTTTTGGATTCAGGGCAAGGGCAAAACCTAAACCAGACCAGAGGAAAATTGAATGAAACCTGACCCCAATGGAACCAGACCTGGGTCTGGTTTAGGTTTAAACCCAGGTTCCCAAGGTTTAAACCAGACCAAAGGCATCCATATTCCTGATGCAATAGCAGGATGCATTGCTGAGTACCCAGGAGTGCCAACCCATGCTGGTTGAGGGTGGGGGAAATACCGGGGAGGGTGGTGGGAAGGGCTAGCAACACTGGGCTGGGGTGAGGCAGTGCAGTGATGCTTTGGTGAATGGTTTGAGATCAGAGGTGCGCTGTCACTGTTAATTTCGTTCTCCTTGTCATCACTGACCATCTTCCTTTTCCCCCTGGACATGGTGCCCTTATGACCCTTGGAAGCTGCAGTTAATGCTGCTTTTTCAGCCTTGGCAAGTGCCTTCCGCTCTTGCTCTGCTTCTCTTGCAGCTGCTTTCTCTGCTGCCTTCACTGCTTTTGCAGCCCTTGCTGCCGCCCTGGCCTCCTGAGTAAGTCGCTCCTTCTGCTCCCTCTCAACTTGCTTCTCTGCCCAAGCCTGGAGGTTGTGGAAATGTTTGGCCACCCATTGCGCACATTTGAAAAATGCAGCCTTTCATGCATTATCCTCTTTCTCCCATTTTAGTTCATCCTTTTTTGCTGCATCAGCAATGGCGGAGGCCTTCTCGACTTCAATTTGATTAAGGGCTTCAGCTGTGTTCATGACACAGGCTGTAGTCGCAAAGGATTTACGAGATGCCTCAGGTGCACATTCTCTGGCTAGGATCTCTTGTTGAAGCTGAGTGTATTTGTGACCAACAATGGCAGCATGAGCCCTGGCCCTGCCAGCATCAGCCTCAGCAGCCTCCTTCTCATCACGAAGAGTGAGTGCGATATTAACAAGTCTTTCCTTAGAGAGACTAGATGAGATACAGGTGTGGTGAGTACTGATCACTTGGGGGGTGGCTGTAGGTGTGTGTTGGGAGTGGGATGGTCTGATTTGTTGTGCCATCAGGAGTCAGCTGGCATCATTGGTGGGATGGGAAGATTATCGTGAAGGCTTGTGGTGATATCTTCCCCTGAGTCACTGGAAGTATCTGACTCTGTGTCTTGACCAGCCGATTGCAGATCCCACTCCTCCAAGCCCATGGGGAAAGAGGGGGGAAGGTGACATGAAGCTCTGGTGGAGGTAGCCTGACTGGGTCTGAAACTAGATTCAGGGAAGATATCGGGGTTAAGTGGATTGATCCCACATTTTTGGAATGCCTTTCTGATTGTACACCAAGAAAAGGTCTTGTTGCACATATCCAAATACATTGTGACAAATGCTGCCTTCATGAGCCCATATTTGTGTTCCTGTACTAATTCATCAACTCCTTCGGAAAAGGCTGATTGGAATGGGCCAAAGATACCAACATTGAGGGGCTGAAGCTGATGTGTACAGTGTGGTGGTAAGCAAAACACAAACACATCATGCTTGTGTGCCTTAATGAGAAGATCCTGGGCCACATGTGAGCCATGCCCATTGCAGATCAACAGAATTGGTTTTCCAGAAGTATTTCGAGCTTGTGCTTCAGGTAGGAATGCAATATCAAGCCATTTTTCACAATGGGCATTATCAATCCAACCATTTTCAGATACACCAATGCTGATGTATTGTTGATTAGACTAATGTGCAAAGGAGGATGGGATTGTTCATACCCAGCAGCCCTTTCAGCACCCAAAGCCTCAAACCAAGCATGGCACAGTTGCTTTCCTTTGAAGATGATGTACGGTTTCATTGCATGACCATCGGCACTGACACATTCCACTACAGTGACAAGCTCAATACTTGCATCGCGGATATGGTATCGTTCATGGGTATTACAACCAAATAAATATTTGTGATGATGGCCCTTGCAGCCTCCACCAAGTTGACATCCTTTTTCATCCATATTGTAGATATTCTCCCAAGGAATGCCATGATTCTCAATAATAGCCTTTAGTTTGGCAAAGTGGTCACATACAGTAGGGTAATTGAATGACTGGGCACACTTTGGATCTAGTGATGCAGTCCAACAGTACCACACAGCATCCTCATTGCGTGCTAGGAATCACTGGAGCCAATTCTTGCCAGGGAAGCTCCCACATATGTCTTTAACATAGGGTCCAATGGTACATTGGTCTAGTGGCTGCGCAAGGAGGCCAAGGTGGATGATCCAGTCAAGAACTGCCTTTTCCTACCATAATGTCGTGATTAGTGACTTGAAACCTGTAAAATTTGTACACAGCTGCCTCAGCTGGGGTGAGGAGCTGGTGACTGATAGATGCCTTCCATTGTGACAGATCCTCCCCATTTTGGAGGTGCCAGCAAAGGGTCCTTGCAGGGATACCATATGCAGCAGCAGCAGGGGCAGCATGAGTATATTTTAATGAGCAACGGTGCTTGGCGGAAGTGTAACGCACATGTAGAAGAGAAACACAAAGTATGTACATTATGTAATCAAGCCTATATCCGTCTCAATACCCTCCCTCAACCTGCATAGTGACCCTAGAGAGCATGCGGGGTGCCTTTGGATATACAATTGTCCTCCTTGAAAATAGCAATATGTGCCAAGAGTTTGGTTTCTGGGGTGAAGCAAAGGAAAATGGTGTGAAGGTTGTAATGGGAGTCCAATCCATGGGAAAGTGGGACCAATGACAGTTGTGGATTTGGATTTTGTGTTGGGTGGAATGTTAACAGCGGGACTCCGAGTACGAATGGGGAATGTGAAAGTGAATAAGATAGGCAGTCGAGCTTGAACCAGAGGGAGAGTCAGGCTTGGCTTTTTACTGGCACAAATCCAAGGTCATTGGGGTGACTTTTTACTGGTCCAAACCAATGGGAGGTGGTGAAGATAGGATTCTGGGCTTTTTACTGGCCCAGAGTTCAGACCTTGGCTTTTTACTGGCGCAAGCATCTAGGTGTGGTTTTTACTGCTGCGCCACTTTTTACTGGTGGAAGGTTTGGGCTTTTTACTGGCCCAGGGTCAGGCCTTGGCTTTTTACTGGCACAAGCGCCTAGGTGCGGTTTTTACTGCCATGCTGCTTTTTACTGGCAGACCTCATGTCTCAAGTGAGGGTTTTAGGTGGTTTTTCCTGCTGCTGCAGTTTTTACTGCCACCTCCTACAATGCCACATGGGCCCATAACCTAATGAGCAACGGTGCTCAGCAGAAGTGTAACGCACATGTAGAAGAGAAACACGAAGTATGTACATTATGTAATCAAGCCTATATCCGTCTCAACATATTTGCCTGCCCTATACTCAGCAATGGCCTGTTGCATGTCCTGCTCAGACCAGTGATGCCTTTTGGGGGGCATTTTACTGCCCACAATGGAGGTGGGGGTGGCAATGTGGCTTGTTTACTTGTTGTGGCTTGCTTGGTAAAATTGGATCAAAATACCAGCACTCTAATGGCTTTCATGGTTGAACCCCAGCCCATTGAGAGCTAAAATTCCACACAGGGACAGCCCATACTCTGGTACACAATATACAAGCAGTTTTGCAATGCTGGAGGGGCCATAGAACTCATGAATGCACTTCTAAGCATTGAAAAATACTGAATTTGGTAATCTCCCAGCAATAATTTGCCTCGTTACAGAGCACCTCAAGCTTTTTTTCAAAGCAGTTTTTTCAGGATCATAGATATATAACATGCACAGTTACCTTCCAAATTTAGAGTGTGTTCAACAAGAATTGATGGCTGTAGGAGGGAAACGGCAATAGATAGGGGTCGGCAACACATTCAGTGAGTTATAGTACTGGTCAACAGGACTGAAGATAGACAGGTCTGTGGAAGGGGATTAGCAGCTAAATAAGTGGCAAAGGGTAGAAGCATGACCTCAGTTATCACCTGCAGCTTGATTACCAATGTATTACAGCTTAAAACTATCCAGAAGCCTCATAAAGTGGGTTTAAACCAGGTTTAAACCTGAAACCTGGATATAGGAGAAGCAAAACATTTTAGTAAGTACTACAGACTATCTGGACTCTCTGTGTGAGTCTTTGCATTGACCACTCCTTTGCATCCATTTTCCATTCATTATCTCATTCACCACCCCTCTCTTCACATCAATTTTCTGCTTACATATCTCCAGAGGCCGAATGGAACTTAGCTAACTAAATTGTTGTCATGTGACCCCTAGACTGAGTTACAGTAACCTGTGCAAATCTCCAGATTTGATCCCAGAGCCATGTGCTTTGTAACCTGCACAGGATTACCCCATTAGATTCCAGAGTCATGCAACTTTTGACTCTGAAATTACAGTACTGGGTGCAAATTGCTAGGTTTACTTCTGGAATTGAATGTATAGAAGGATGATAATGATAATATGTGGAGAAATAAGGGTGAAAGTACATAGACTAGAAGGTACACCCTACCTTTCAGGTTCAGGTTTAAACCTGGGTTTGAACCAGGTTTTGGATTCAGGCAAGGGCAAAACCTAAACCAGACCAGAGGAAAATTGAATGAAACCTGACCCAATGGAACCAGACCTGGGTCTGGTTTAGTTTAAACCCAGGTTCCCAAGGTTTAAACCAGACCAAAGGCATCCATATTTGGGCTCGTAAAATTTACAGAAGTAGGTTATTAGTTATATTTTAAAGTTACTTGAGAACTCCTGGGTGAATTTGAAGAAGATAATTGAACATTCCCAAAAAGGAAATATCTGACTTCTCGCACATGCAAGGGTGGTTCATATGGGGGATGAATGTGGAGTTGAGATAACATTTGGAATAAGCTAAAAGGAGGTTTCCCAAACATCCTGCATGCTTCACAGCGGAACACCAGGATGGGTGCTTAATTTGATCTCTTGACTTGCGCAGGTTTCGAACCGGGGAAATGCAAAAAACAATACACTCTGATGCCATGTCAGCCATCTACATACAGTAGTGAACACAACCAACTCTAGTTGTGTATATTAACACCATCTGGATCCACCGCCGAGTTGCTGGGCAAGCGAGTTTCTGGATTTGCATCCGGATGTTGCCCAAAGTCAATTATTCCACTGCCGCGGACGGAAGACCGAAATAACGACTGACCGAGTAGATTGGGGACATGGCTGTGGCTCACGTCTCTACTCAACATATACAATATGCC
>MU128973.1:81401-143270 GCA_014904985.1 Hydnum rufescens UP504 | reverse complement strand
TACATTTCCTAAGTCCCCCAGTGACTCCCTAAAATGAGGTCAAAAAAAGTATTTAGGGTCCCCAGAGGGGGGGGTTATGTTCCCGGATTTGATCACGTGCACCCCCTTGCCCCACCCCGTCGCTGCGCGGGGCGGGAAGACCGAAATAACGACTGACCGAGTAGATTGGGGACGTGGCTGTGGCTCACGTCTCAACATATACAATACGCTTTACGGTGACGATGCTCCATATTTTCACACACTCACACATTGGCGAGGTCTCGATCGTCCCAACGACGCTCAAGAAAATCGCACAGGAGAAGTTGTCCGCCACACACACGGAGGGGCCGCCAACATCTGCGCGCTGAAGTGAGGCATTCGACGTTCGTGGATGTACGCATCACAGTGTGAAGAAGTCGGTGTAGGATACAAGGGACCACAGTGGACCCGGAATTCACTGCGTGAAACACATCTGATACGTAAAAACATGGGCTATCTCTATGGTCTATGGTGTTGTTTGTTTCTATCACTCTATCGAGCATACCGTCCAATCAATCTTATTTTTGGGCTTGAGCTTTGGGGTGAGAGTGAAGATACTCACCTCCCCAGGTTCTCTTGGACAATATTAAGGTGTTCGCATGTTTTTCAACCCATTACGATCCAGAGCAGATAAATGGTATATCGAGCACGATGTGGAGGGTAACCAACATCAACAACATCTTAAGCTTTACGGTGACGATGCTCCATATTTTCCACACACTCACACATTGGCGAGGTCTCGATCATCCCAACGACGCTCGAGAAAATCACACAGGAGAAGTTGTCTGCCACACACACGGAGGGCCGCCAACATCTGCGCGTGAAGTGAGGCATTCGACGTTCGTGGATGTATGCATCGCAGTGTGAAGAAGTCGGGTGTAGGATACAAGGGACCACAGTGGACCCCGGAATTCACTGCGTGAAACACATGCCTGATACGTAAAAACATGGGCTATCTCTATGGTCTATGGTGTTGTGTGTTATTTATCACTCTATCGAGCATACCGTCCAATCAATCTTATTTTTGGGCCTGAGCTTTGGGCTGAGGGTGAAGATATCACTTCCCCAGGTTCTCTTGGACAATATTAAGGTGTTCGCACGTTTTTCAACCCCACCGGGGACTCCCATGGGATCCAGAGCAGATAAATGGTATATCGAGCGCGATGTGGAGGGGTAAACAACATCGAGAACACTAATGTACATTGTTACATGGCAAGACATACAGGATGGGCGTGGCATGGATGTGGATGTTGGGGAGGGCGGGACGATGAGCACAGTACAACATCAACATTAGGAAGAAACGATTGAATACTGGACTTTTTTCTTCTTTCCTCTATAAAAAAAAAGGCATTCAAGGGAGCGTGGGGCGGCAGGTTCTTTTTGGTTTTTGACCTCATTACTTCATCATACCCATACCCTCCTGTTTCATAGGCATGCTATCTTGCTTCATAGGCATGCTTTCTTCCTTCATGGCCATAGCTTCTTGCTCGGCTTTCGCTTTCTGTTCGGCAACCTAAGAGATGGGAAAATAAAGAAGCCAAGGGAAGTCATGAGGTCATTTACACACAAAAAAAATAGGAGTGGGAAGGCATACCCAAGCGACGGCCTGTTGACCGACAGAGATAGGTGAGGGCGCGACCTTTGTGAGGACCTGAAGCTCCCGCTCGACGAGTGGTGGATTCCAGGTGATGTCACACTCCTCCTGTGGACGGATGACACTGCAGGTGTAGCATTTTCTCCAGTCGCCACGGACGGCGGCCCATGTACCGCAGTTGCTGCACACGTTCGTGAAGACATCTTGGAGCTTGTTTTTCACTTCGTCGTAATTCTGAGGTTGCAAAAAGGGGTGCAGGGATGAAGGAGTAATTGGAAAGAAAGGGGTTTTTATAGTTAATTGGAATTGACGTGCTTCCTTGGAGAAGGAAAGAAAAAGGAAAACCCACCAATTGACGATCGAAATTTCGGAAGAGACCGTTCCATCGAGTGGGAAGCGGTTCTCAGCCATAGCCTCGATTCGCACCTCCTCAGAGAAATGGATGATGTCCTCGATGACCTCATCCGAGGGTCTCTCGGAGAGGGAATGGGCTCGAGCTTGGAGAGGGGGTATCACGAGACCTTGACATACTCTGGGACCTGGGAGAATATGTGTGAGAAACGGCGCTCTAAAATATTGACCCCCAACGCGCAGTGTCTGGGCCTTCGAGGCCAGATACGCTGAGGGCTTGGCATTAAGAGCGACTCACCTGGGAGCCCCATACCCAGTTAAGGTTGTACTTGGTGTATTTCTTGAGGGGAAGCACATATCCAATATGTCCGAACGTGTATCCAGGAGGGGCGATGGCAACCATGAACTGCCACATGAGGCTGACGCAAGCAGCAAGAATCGGGACACGGAAGCAGTTGTAGTTGAACGTTTTCAGGGCAGGGGAACAACTCAGATGAATTGTGGAAGCTGTCAAGTGCTTGAAAGAAATCACATACAATGTTCATGATGTGCAGGGACGTGATAGTGTTGGCACAGTATTCATCATATCTCGACCAGAGAGCCTTGCGCTCTTCTTCATTTTTCACTTTGATGGCCGCGGCAGTGAGGTCTGCAGCAAAGACACCTGTGGCCATACCGGAGGTGATACCAGGGGAGTGGAGGGGGTTGGTGAAGCCGATGCCATCACCGACGGTGACCCAGCCAGGACCAGAGACGACCTGAGTCTGGTAAGTGAGTTGCTTTCGGATGTGTGGTGCCAGGGCCATAGGGTTCATTGATCAAGGTGAAGTGGGACATGACAGGGCCAATCTTCTTGTATTTCTTGGACCAGTACCTGAAGTGGCGCTCACCCTCAGAGTTCCCGTAGCTGGAGAGATCGGGGTAGACGATGTCGTCCCGGACTGAGAAGCCGATGCTGTATACCCATTTAGGGGAGCATCCGAACATCTGAGCGAGCTCAAGTGCCTGAAAATCGAAATTAGCATCGTGGTGTGCAGTAGGAGGTGAGACGTTGACGTACGGAAGGGATTTCATCATTGGGAGAGTTAGCTTTGGCGTGGTCGAGGAGATAGTTGATCATGTCCATGGCATTGGGAAGGGAGTGCCTTCCCAAGAAAGCAAGCGGATCATCCAGAACCATCCCTCAGGGAAGCACATGTGGTTAGTGTGGGAGGCTGTAAAGTGCTTCAAATGCTATAAGGTATGAAGCGATGGAGGTAGTATGAGCGAGGTGGGTTTGGTGGTCAGAGAAATTGGGAAGACTTGCTTCCTCGAGAACGGCCTCATCTTCGCACTGGCAATAGCCCCAGAAGGCATCGGTGTTGAAGCCCTTGAAGTGCTTGACGCGAGAGACTTTACTGGAGTATTGTCTGAAGCGCCCAGTGCCGCCAACGAGAAGGGGCGATCGAGTGACGACCTCGGACTTGTTGCTGACATTCTTGATTGGGATGACATCTCCATCAAATCCAAGGACCGTTTTCTGGACATCGGTCTGGTGGCCATGCCAGACGTTGACACCGTTGTGTTGGGTGAAGAGAGTGAGCAACAACTCTGAAATGGAGTGTTCGACCTGGTAGCCGAGGAGGAGGAACTGCGAGAGGCGACATTGAGTGTGAGAAAGATATATGACATGGCTGGGAGGTCATACCGGTGGGGGACCATTGTTGCAAAACTCTTTGTATTTTCTGGGATTCTGCCGGTCGAGGATGTAGAATTCGAGACCATCCTTGATCCCAAAGAGATGGAGGAGGTACTGTGGACATTGTGCTGTGAGAAAACAAGGGAAAGTACAGTGCACAAAGGGTGGCATACTTCGCCACGTAGACCTAGACCCTTGGCCCACTGCGCGAACAAGGGCAGGGTGGATTCACCGATCTAAGAGGGCATCGAGGGTGATTGTGAGGGAGGACCGAGGAGGAAGCCGAGGAGGGGGGGCGCGTACCTTCCATTGGAGCTTGCTGGACTTCTCGAAAATGGATATCTGGAGGTCGGCTTCGGGGTTGGCGACACGGGGGTGGACAGGGCAGATGAGGCCGTGAATGCCGGCACCAACTACGGTGGCGTCAGAGTGGGTAGGGACGGTCTTGCTGGGATTGTTGGAGTTTAGAATCTCCGCTGTAGGGAACAGAGTTAATTTCCCAAGAGTTGAATTGTGTGGCCGGAACCGAAGCAACATACTTTCGGACAAGTTGGGATTGGCGGCGACCAAGTCACGGAAGGTGCTCCTGCGGACGGCAGGCTCCCGGGCGGGATGTTATTTTGAGCATTCTGTTAAAAATTTTCATGACACCATAGTACAGTATATTACGTGTCCTTCATATGGTATTGTTCTCTATTGATCTACAAGATGCAAAAATGTGAATTTGAGTTTTTTTTTTCTGTGTTGCATGCATAAATGTCTTGCGGACAGTTCTCCTGAGTTTGGGAACAAATGGGTGAGAACTGAGCAAGTAGTTAGGTTGAGGACAAACAGGTCCCAGAATTACCAAATATGCCTCCTTCAACGCGGCACACAGCCACCAAATGGAGCACTCTGATTGGTCAATTGCTCGTTACAATCACTCCGCTTCATCCAATTGCTGCTGCTCCCCCTCCATGTCTTCTCCGACTTCCTCCTCACCAAGCCTATCTCTGTCATCATCTTCCTCACCTCCGTCATCTTGTGTGTCCACCTGCATGGGGTCATGGTACTCCCCAGCCTTGACACTGCTACTTTCGCTGACATCTAATGCAGGCTTTCTCACCTTGGGCTGCTTTGGTTTCACTGGGCAGCGGCTTCCCTGCCCCTTGACCCATCCATCCTTGATAACCTGCCAGGCTGTGCAGTCAATCACCCATTGAGCGAGATCTTTGGCACAAAGCCTCTTTGCCGCCTCCGTGGCTGCCTTCTTTTTGCCACTCGGTCTGCATTAGCTGCAGCCTTTGCTCTTGCCGTAAGTCTCTCCTCCTGCTCCTTCTTCTTCTCTAGTTCACGCTCAACCAGGGCTGCTCGGAATGACGGTTGGCTAAGAACACGACCTTTGCCATTCAACGAGAGCTGGACCTGAGTGGAGGTCAGGGTTTTCGTCTTCTTCTTCTCCTGAGCATGCAGTGTCGCATTGACTTTCTTGATTTCTATGTTTTGCAGCACAAGTTGCGCATTATTGGTCTTGATGATCCATTGCTGGCTAGCATTCCAGATGCGCGCAAGGTCTAGCTCGGTTCGTAGTTGTCTGTTTTCGTCTTCATGTGATGGTTCTGAGTGATCCCCAGGCCTAGAGTCCATGGCCAAATCCCAATTAGGAGCTCGGAGTGGGCGAATAGACTCGAAAATGAGAGGTATGAGTTTTGATGAGGAGTGTGCTGGCAAAGATGAAACTAGGTGACGGTATGATGTAGAATCAAGGGCTTCTTGGATGGCCTCACGCGCATGGTCCTTTGCAGTCTTTTGAATGGGAACAATGGGAGACTGGTCCCCTAGGTCTTGTTGTATGAGACGAGGTGTGTCTTCTGCTATTTCTGCCTCAGCGTTGGGCTGATTTTGAGCCCTAGAGTCGTGGGCTGGATAGAGAAGGTGCAAAATACACTTGACCGGACTGGGCTGTTCAACAGGAAAGTCACCAAGTGTCGAGGTGGGTATGGACGGAGCCATCATGGAAGGGGTGACAACAGCAGGGTCGAACGGTATTATACCAGTCTTCCTCCAAGCACTGAGGATGTTTGCCTTCGTAAATGCAGCGTAGTGTGCACTGGCATAGATGAGGAAGAAATTGGTCTTGCCAATGGGTTCTGAATTATTCTGTTCCCATTCAAGGCAGTGTTGGCCAAAAGCAATTTTGAGCGCTCCAAATATTGCCACATCTAGACCCTGAAATACATGTGTCCCATGGGGTGGATAACAAGCAAGTATAATCCGATTATTGAGAGCGAAGTCAATAAATTCGAGGGTGAGGTGAGAGACGTGACCATCCAAAAACAGGGCACGAGGTTGACCATTTGCTTTCTCTCGTGTCTCTTCTTGGAATAACCCTTCAATCCAGCTGAGCCCTAGTTCGTTGTCTGTCCATCCTTTTGGTGAGATTGCAATCCTTTTTGGAAAGACCATAGGAATCAGCATCATGAACTTGGAAAACTGCCCATGCTTACTTTGCTCCTAGTGGATTCGTCTCCTCCTCGGCTACACCCCAAGACTTCAGGAAGTTCTGCCCCTTGTAGATGATGGTAGGGGTGAGGTAGCTCCCATCACCACAAATTGCACACACCACAGTAATGCTCTCACGCGTACTGGTGCGTCTCTCCTTCTGCTGCTTCTCACCACTTGGGCCCAGAACCTTATGACAGATCCCCAGCAAGGGAATGAATCCAGTCTCATCAAATCTGTATACATTTTCAGGTAGGATTGGATCACCATTGGAGAACTTGCCACCAAGGACATCCTTAACAAGCTCGTACCATTCTTTTGTTGTAGTTGGATTGACGGCGCGTGCCCGGCACTGATCAAGGGAGGATGACCAATATGTTGAGATACGAGTTCCATGCTTAGCAATGAAAGTATGGGTCCACTGCTTGCCAAGTTTAAAGTCAGGCCTGGCACACTTCATGCGAATAAGGGCCTGTGCCTTCTCCTCAGCATATGGTGTGTGAAGGGGAAGCCTTGGGAAGCCTGTTCTATAACCCAGTCAATGAGCACCTCGCTCTCTGCCACAGAGAGGTGGGCCTTTGTAGCATTAAACTCAGCAAGGGTGCGCTTCCCACATTTCCGATTACGAAGTGTACAGTGAGAGACATTATGCTTGGCGGCTGCTTTGGGAATGGAAAGGCCAGTTTGTAAGTGGTCTTGGAGAGCTGCGCCATATGCTGCCTCCTTTTTTTTTCCGGCTTCTTGACACTTCCTCAGCTGATTTTTTGCACGCACCATGGCCCACTTGTCCGTTGGGTATGTAGATGAGTGGGGATCAAAGATGATGGGATAAGAACAAAACTTCGAGCATAAAAGTCTGATTGAAATTAGAGTATGGTCTGATCAACACTATTTCCTACAGATATCTCTGACCACTCTCCCAATTAAGCATCAGAGTGCCCTTGGTCAGCTATATTTTAATAGTTTTTTCCGTGTGTTGTCACTTCCAGAAAGACTTAGGGACACATGCAAAGGTGGGTTGTGAGACTTGGAAGAGGGCGGACATTGATTTCCTCACCACTGCCACACATGATCACTTGAAGCTCTTTAACTCTGGTCAAAGAAAGGTATTCACAGGGCCTACCCAACACCCCATATTTTATTGCTATAGCTTCACCCTAGCACTAACATGGGTGGTTTTACAAAAGTAAATGTGGAATTTTGCAAATATGAAACCTTGAAATCACTGTAACTCCCGTCATAGGACAATCTAAGGTCTGAAATTCTCAGAGGGTATGGACCAGTCATAAGCTACATTATTTCAATTCAGAGCTAAGAGATAGCTATCAAACTGGGTGAGCTAAATGCAAGTGTATAAAGGAAGCGTAGAAACTGAAGGACACGTAATATACTGTATAGGTTTTAATGTGCGCCGTACATGTAAATTCTTTGTGTTAGCCAGTTAGATTGTGATCCGCAGAGAATCTGTGGATTCGGATGCCCTGAAGATGCCCCAATCCAATCGAGGGGATGCGATTCCAATCCCGCATCTGACCCGATCTGTGATCAGCTGTGATGAGCACTGCATCCCATTGGGGGGGAAGTATCACGTGCTCGTGATTTCCGCTACCAGACTCGGAGTGGAGAACGCAACCTACGTGGAGGTCACTAGGGATATTTGAACCATGCCACAGATCCATCAAAGTTAATTGGGCTGGGAGCCTCGACCCGATTCCATAATAAGAATATCTGAGACCGGGGATGGCAACAGTTGATATGCTTCAACCAGCAGCAAGGTGATGACTACACTTGATGCTGAAGAGTTTCGCGGATCTTTTTCGTACTCCAATGAGCGCGATAGGAGCCAGAAAGCCACTTACAGTCGTGTTCTCCCAACGCAGTCACTGAGGGAGAAATTACGTGAGAGACCACAAACAGAGAGTTCTCCGGCTGGGCTAGCATGCATTCATGATTTCTATGGAGGGCCACTTGCTGGAAATTGGGACCAATGCGTAGGACACGCTTGCTTCCATCAATTGAATAGTAGTGGACTTCAGCGAGAATGAGATGCTGCATTTCAATTCGCGGTCTAGAAACAGGGCTTCCACGATGTTGGGGGATAGATGCAATCCAGGTCACATATGTTGTTCTGAACAATCTCCTTTATCAGTTCAGGTGATTGTGTATCCCCACAATCACCACGGCCATGAGCGAGCAATTTAGCTACTCCTAGTATAGTGTGTTGGAGGGCAGCCGGATATGGTATAACGACCCAATGACTTCGTCGGTGTTGATCACCCATTTTCGTTTATTGTTTCCGCCTACTATTCTTGATACCCGGCATTGCGATTCCTTATATATTAGTACATGAGCATTCCGCGCTCCCTCAGTTCTTTTATCAGAGACTGAGGTTAGCCCTTTTTCTATTCTCTCTTCAATAGTATAGTACCTTACCCGAACCCACTGTAGTTCCGTCGTTCTAGGTACTTTATCTAAGGGTCCCTTCGGCTGCTCAATTTTGGTCCAACTTTGGTCCAAATCAATACAAAAAAGTTAGATCAAAGTTTCCCTGAAATCTGACAGAGTTAGAGCAAACTTAGACCGAGTGTTGGGTTCAACTATACATTTTGATCTAAGTCCTCCAATTCCCATCTAGTAAAATTTTCTTGTTCTTGTCCATGCCACCAAAAAAGGTTGCTTTTGAGATCACCCCAGCACCCCCTTCCATTAAGAAGAACACCAAGCCCAAGCCACCCACTCCCTCTGTTGACAGTGTATCCAAGAATGTCAAGTGGCTCCCTGGTGATGTGGTGGAGCTTCTTCGAGTCCTTCATGAAGAAAAATCTAATGGAAATATGGGAGATAACAACTTCAAGGGATCTTCTATCAGTGTGGCTATTGAGGCGCTTGAAAACTGCTGAACAGAGGGTGCCCAGAAAGGCAAGAAAGCAATTCAAAGTAAAATACAGCAGGTGAGGAGCCCATGCCATCCAATGGTTTCTACTATTAACTATACTCCTTATGCCAGCTTAAGAGGGATTACAAAACAGTAATGGCACTGAAGGATGTCTCAGGATTCTCATATGATGATGAGGAGGGTTGCTGCAACGTAGATCAAGATACTTGGGATGAATATGTCAAGGTGTGCCATGGACG
The DNA here is from genome assembly GCA_014904985.1 of Hydnum rufescens UP504. Taxonomy (NCBI): domain Eukaryota; kingdom Fungi; phylum Basidiomycota; class Agaricomycetes; order Cantharellales; family Hydnaceae; genus Hydnum; species Hydnum rufescens. The sequence continues at coordinate 134,013 of MU128973.1, read as the reverse complement.
TAATAGTATGCTTGAATTTTATCTGAATATTTGGGGTTAGACACATAAGGAGGCTGCACCTTTTCAATCTGTGGGATTTCACTATTATGATGAATTGGATGAGGTCTTTGGTGGTACCCTTGCTACTGGAGAGGGTGCTTTCTATCCTGCAAGAGCAAGTGATGAAGAAATCAAATTCAAAGGTCCCACTCAGGCTAGTTCTCATGGTATGGATAACGGGGATGGGGGTGGCCAAAATGTGGTTGATTATCACTCAAGTGGCGATGAAGTGCATAACTGTCCATTTTTGTATACTTGAGCTCACTTTTCACTTGGCTACAGTCTGAAGACTTCTCACCACCTAAAGCTGAATCCTCCCCTGCACCCACCTTGTCCCTTACTACCCAAAGAGGTTGAAATCTCTCAAGCACACTGCGTCCTCCGCTCCAATTGAAAAACCCTGACACAAGAAGAGGACTTCAGCTAGTGACAGTATCAGCCTTATGATGGGCCACATGAACGAGATGGCACAGGCGATCAAACTCGGTTTCCTTGCAGACTCTGAGTCAAAAACTCAAAGTCAATTGGTGTCATTGTCCACATTGCTTATTCCAACCTTGCTGCACTCTAGGAGTTGCACCAGTGCTGTGGCCCAGCTCTCGAAAGAGACATCTCTTGCTGTGGAGGATAAAGTTGTCCTGATTGAACTTTTTCGTGATGATCATAAAGCCGCCAAAATCTACCTTGCACTGGACAATGAAGAGCTTCGGCTGGCATGGCTAAAGAAAGCAGTCAGCTTGGCCGCTGGTTCCTCAAGCTCAGGACCTTTTGCTCCCTCCATGTGGGATTCAAGGTTCCAGTCATCCCAAGGCCTGCATGCTGCTAATCCCCCCAGAGCCAGTATCCCCCCCCTCCCACTACTTTCCCCAGTCACAATTTCCCTGAAAGATTCTCCCAAAGGGTTTTCTTGCTATTATTTCTCACACTAATCACGATTCCTTGTTTATAATTGGTGAACCATTGACTCTAGTCTCTACTGACCACTTCCCACTTTGCCCTATGCATCATATCCATTACCCCTACCATCACGTCACATAGCCAAATAATTTTGATAGTCTTCCCACATTTCATCTGCAATACTATCCTGAAAGTCCACTGCATGCTGTCTCTCCTGCCTCGAAATGGATGAAGGAGATAACCACTCGCCACCACCATGACCTGACACACTGGACACCGAGAGATCATCATGGTCCATGGGTACATTCGTTAGAAAGTCATTGATTTCACTAGGATCTTCATTATGAATAAAATTGTGAACTGCACATAGTGCTGGGACTATCTCAGACTGGGTACATGCAGAATAACCAGGAGGGAGCTGAAGGATACGGAAGCGATGCTTCAGAACACCAAAAATTCGTTCGACACAGTTACGCGCGCTGGAATGATGGAGGTTGAAGAGTTCTCTCGGGGTGTTAGGCCTATTAAAGAGGAGACATTAGGATCCATCATAAGACCATTAGAATTCATCCCACTTATTGTTTGACCTCTCCCATTCATGAAGATGATATCGCACTCTGCGATATGGGACCAGTAATGCATCACACAAGGGAAATCTGCCGTCACCCAAATAGTAGCAGCCTCATGGTACTTCAAGATCCTTAATCCATGCCGAATGCCATAGCATTGAATCAGAGACTGATCCTTCCCATCCCAACATTACATAGATAAAGTGAAGATCGAATGTACATGCAGCAAGTATGTTCTGTGACACACCTCCTTTTCTATTGCGATAACAGGCCACATCTCCAGCCATAGCACAGGCTGGAATGTGTGTTCCATCAACTGCCCCAAGGGCTCCATGTAGATAGGGAAAGAACCTGTAATTATTGATGATATCCTTCGGTATCTCAGATTGAGTTGTTGGCAGGCAGATATGGTGGCCATAGAAGGTTCCATTTGCTCCAGAAAGAGCATGTAGGATCTCGTGGAAGTATCTGAGGATGTCTCATTACTTGATTAGCTTGCATTAAGTCCATGATAAGAATTGTTGACTATGCACTTGGAAATTGTATCATTACTTCGCTGGAACCGTTCACCAACAAAGCATATGGGGAGGCCTGTTGTGGAGGTATACAAGAATATTGCTATTTTCTCCTCCAATGTGACATGTTTGGAGTTGCCTAGCAAAGAGTGCTTCCGAATAGCAATTATGAGTCTTCAAAAGATGTGCTTCTGAACTCCAAGCTGGTCCTTGATCCGATCAGGATGGCTGTTCAACAATTCATCAACCCATAATTTCCCGGTGAGGCGTGAAGTGTGGTATGGCTGTTTATTGATATATTGTTGTGATAGACCACAACCGCTGTCGCCATACAGAAGACACCAAAGGCAGCCGTATATAGCAGCATACGGCGCCTCTTTTGAGAATACAAAGCCCCTGCATCACGCTGAATAACTGGCACCATGGCAAGGTACAATAACCACTGTATATTGTGAATGCGCAAAGCTGGACAAGGTATAAGTTTCAGAGATACCCGAAAGCTATAGCAAAAATGTAGAGCATGGATTTATACATCAAAGTTAGACCAAAAATTGAGCAGCTGAAGGGACCCTAAATATAAGTTCTTTTATCAGAGACTGAGTTCCGTCATTCTAGTATATATATGAGTACTCCACCAATAGGTTATGGGCCATTGGTCCTCTAATTACTAGATCAATACACAGTCCTTCAAACTCACAATGTCCTCAATGTCCAACTCTGACAAACCATCCTCTCGGCTCTACGACATACCAAAGCTCCTGAATGATGGTTCCAACTACACCTTGTGGAAATTCCATATCATTCAGGTTCTGGAAGCTCGTGGCCTCGCTGGCTACATATCTGGAACAGAGCAGAGACCAAATGGATCTGATGCTAAGGCATTGGAGAACTGGACAGTAAAGGACCGGGATGCCCGCCTTCAGGTCACACTCACCCTGGAGGACGTTCCCCTACTTGGCGTAATTGATCTCACCGAGTCGAAAGCCATATGGGATGCCCTTTCGTCATGCTATGATGGAAAAGGTCTTCAGAGCGTTGCCTATCTCATGACTAAGGTATTCTGAAGTCAAATGAGCGACTCTCAAGACCTCCAGATGCAAATAAATGAGCTACACACCTATGCGAGCAGACTCAGCTCGCTTGGCCATCCATTAGATGACAAAATGTTCATGGTCACGATAATCCTATCCCTCCCATCCTCATATTCCACTCTCCAAACTGTCATCTCTGCAACCTCAGGCGATAGACTCAACTCCCAGGAAGTTATCAGTACTATCCTCGCCGAAGAACAGCGGAGACGTGAGACTGGCGACAAAGCTTTAAAAGCACGCACTGGAAAAACCAGCAAGTCAAACAAGCCAAAAGGCGACCAACCGACATGCTCTAATTGCAAGAAGCCAGGCCACACCAAGGAGAAGTGCTGGGCACCTGGAGGTGGTGCCGAGAAGGACAAGGGAAAGACAACCGAGAAGGTGAAGGATGAGAAGGCGAAAGTCACAGACACAAGAGACGAGAGCGACACCCTCGAGATCTTTATCGCTGACGTTAGTTCCCATGCTTACAAGGCCTTTGCAGATAACAAACGCAACAATACATGGATTGTTGACTCTGGGGCCTCGGCTCATATGTCCTCTCACCTCAATTGGTTCGAAACATACAAACCAATATCGCCAGCACGGAAAGTGTGGCTAGGCGACAATCGTCACATAGATGCAGTCGGCGAAGGCCAGATTCGAGTTCAACTCGATATTGATGGAACCCAAAAGGTCAACGGTCTATTTCAGCATGTTCTATATGTCCTGGACCTGAACAGAAGTCTACTGTCAGTCCATAAACTCACCAACGACAGACATGTCACCAAATTCAAGGGGAGCAACTGCACTATTCGAAATAAAATGACCCATCAAGTTATTGCCCAAGCCAAACTGGTCAATGGTCTATATGTACTCACAGTCTCAATCCTGAATGCAGAAAAGGCAAAAATATCAACTGTTAGCGACAATGACCTCCCCATTGCTACTGTTGCCCAAGCCTCTAACTCCTCAAAAGCAAGCCTTAATACATGGCATCACCGACTCAGTCACATAAACACTGACTATGTCCTGCAAATGGTCAAGAATGGCATGGTCAACGGGATGTCACTTGTTCCCAACACAAAAGAAAAGACTGATGCTATTTGCTCAGCTTGTCTATGTGGGAAACAGACCCGAAAACCCATCCCATCCAAGACCCAAACTCATGCAACTGAGGTGCTGGAATGAGTCTACTCTGATGTGTGTGGTCCGATGTCTACCCAAAGCCGGGAAGGACATCAGTATTATATGACTATAATGGATGACCACTCTCGTTACTCGTGGGTCTTCTTCTTGAAGCACAAGAATGAAGTCTTCACCAACTTCAAAGCATGGCTTGCAAGGGCAGAGAACAAGTCTGGCAAACATCTAAAGCAATTCCATAATGATGGTGGCGGCGAGTACGTCTCCTTGGAGTTCCTCAAGTTCCTCAGGGACAAAGGTGTCCACTGGGAGAACACGAACACCAATACTCCCCAGGAGAATGGTGTATTGGAATGTCTCAATCAAACACTTAACAATGCTGCCACCTCCATGCTGGAGGATACGGAGCCTCGACTTGGGAAGTCCTTTTGGACATATGCTATCAAGCACGCAACCCTAATCAAGAACTGCCTACCTACACGAGCCCTACCTCCTGACACTACCCCATACGAGGTATACCATGGGAAGAAGCCATCAGTGGCCCTCCTCCATATTTTTGGCTGCAAGGCATGGGTTCACATACCAGAACATCTATGGGGCAAGTTTGGCAGTAAATCCCGCCCTTGCATCTACCTGGGATACACTGAAAATAAGAAAGCCTTCACACTATATCACGTTGAATCCTGGAAAATTGTGGAGTCACACGACGTGGACTTCAAAGAGGAACTGGGTGAGAGAGACCATGTGACCATAGAGGTCCCGGATGGTCTGGGTGAAGATGAGGAAGCTGCAGATTCAGGGGGGGAGAATGCAAGGAAGAATTCCGATCCGAATCTATCACCCACCTCGCCCAATACTCCAGCTCTACCCAGAGACAAAGCCTCTACAGAAGCCACCTCAGATACTATGCCCATATGTTGCTCCAGCTGCCAGACTCGAGCACCAACTCATGTAGATGAGGATCCTCGGTTTGAACTCACATTGTACAATAGGCAATCCAAATCTGGTCCTGGCGGACACCTGGATTCAGTGGGTGATGCTGTGAACATCGTAACTCACCCAGATGAACCGACATCCTACGAGGATGCAATGTCATGACCAGAAGCGGACCTGTGGAAACAAGCCTGCGATAGAGAGATCTCTGCCCTAAAGGGTCTCAGAACATTCGACATAGCCACAAGGCCAGGAGACCACCAGGTCGTTGGTTCATGGTGGACCTTCAAGTTGAAGCGCGGTCCTGATGGTGAAATCATGCTCTACAAAGCTCAACTTGTAGCAAAGGGCTACTCGGAAGTTCCGGGGGTTGATTTTGACAAAACCTTTGCACTGGCCCTAAAGAAATCTTCACTCTTGGTGTTGCTCGCATATGCCGCACACCTCGACCTCGAAATAGATCAGATGGACGTTAAGTCAGCATTCCTAAACGGGATCCTCAAAGAGGAAATTTACATGGAGGCACCACCTGGCCTCTCAATCCTGGATGGAATGGTTTTTCATCTAAAGAAAACCATCTACGGTCTTTGACAGGCACCACGCGAGTGGTACAAGTGCATTCTCAAGATCTTCTTGAAACTCGACTACAAGCAGAGTGATGCTGATCACTCGGTCTTCATCAAGAATCGAGGTCAGATTATCAATATAGTCGCTGTCTACGTTGACAACCTACTCCTATTTTCGAACGACAAAAAGGACATAGAGAAGACAAAAGCGGAGCTTGGTCGTGAGTACAAAATGAAGGACCTTGGAACTGCCCATTGGTTCCTTGGAATGGAAATCATTCGCAATCGCAACACTTGATCCCTCTCTATCTCACAACGTCAGTATATATCTATGATCCTCGCTTGTTTCAGCATGGAGAATGCCAAGCCAGTCAGTTCTCCACTGGCAGCTGGGCTCAAACTTGAGAAACAACTGTTGGCAACTGTTGACATCTCTCAGTACCAGTCAATGCTCGGCTCTGCTATGTACGCAATGGTCAGAACCCGTCCAGACATCACCTTTGTGCTGTGCACCCTAAGTCAACACTCATCGACTCCTGGATCTTCGCACCTCCTGGCTCTTAAATGAGTTTATCACTACCTGCTGGCCACAAAGGACAACCAGCTTGTATTCAGCGGAAGTACCAAAGAAAAGGAACTTATCGGGTATGTAGACTCAGACTGGGCCTCTGATCCCATAGACCGCAAGTCTGTCACTGGATACGTCTTCCTACTTTATGGCTCTGCTATCAGTTGGGCCTCAAAGAAGCAACCCACAGTGGCACTCTCCAGCACCGAAGGAGAGTACATGGTGGCTGCACAAAGTACATGCGAGGCCGTGTGGCTGCGTCAACTACTCACCGACATAGGCTGCGATATATCCACACCTATTGTCTTACGGATTGACAACCAATCAGCAATTGCTATTGCCCAAAACCCTACCTTCCATGCCAGATCCAAACATATCAAAGTCCATCACCACTTTGTCCGAGAGAAACTCGTGGATAACATAATCAATCTCGCATATGTCCCGACAGATGATCAGATTGCGGATGTCCTCACAAAGGGACTTCCCCTAGTCAAACTCGAGAAGTTTCGCGCGGCCATGGGGATCTCTGCCCCCGCATCCAGCTGAGTGGGTGTGTTGGAGGGCAGCCGGATATGGTATAACGACCCGATGACTTCGTCGGTGTTGATTGCCCATTTTCATTTATTGTTTCCGCCTACTATTCTTGATACCCGGCATTGCCAATTCCTTATATATTAGTACATGAGCATTCTGCACTCCCTCAGTTCTTTTATCAGAGACTGAGGTTAGCCCTTTTTCTATTCTCTCTTCAATAGTATAGTACCTTACCCGAACCCACTGTAGTTCCGTTGTTCTAGGTACTTTATCCAAATATAAGTTCTTTTATCAGAGACTGAGTTCCGTCGTTCTAGTATATATACGAGTACTCCGCCAATATAGTGGTGCCACAGACAGTCTATATTGGGCATAGGAATCTTGGGTGCCAAATCGAAAATAAGACCACGTGCATCCGATGAAAAATCGCCTGTGGCTCTTCTGATCCTGCTGAAGAAATATGCACCGCTGAGGCCGTCAATCGAGAGATCTCTGTCTGTTGCCAAACAAAGTTTCAAACTCGCCAGGTCGTACTCCCGGAAATGAGTCCGTATTCATCGACTTCCGGCGGGCATTCTAAACTCTCGCACCGTATCGCGGCTCCAGGGCGGACCCCACCCTATTCTTGGAAACCATTACCAGAGGGGACGTGTTAGGTATAATTAGGGGGCTATGCCTTCGCCTATCATTTCCTGTCATAACCCAGATCACGGCACATTGTTCGATCGCATCGTGACTACTACTCCAGTTGGCTACTTCAGAGATATTGTCGGACAGTGCAAGTCGATAGTCTCTAAACCTTCGCAACACGTTCCACGTGGCTGATCAGCGCGTTGCGAGTTATAGGAATCCACAAGACTGAGAAAAGACTCAGAAGCCCATAAGGTGTGGGATCTAACCTATGCCTGATCCCTCGGCAGACCTTATCCATTTCGTTGGATTCTAGATATTTCGCGTGTACCCTGGCCACCAAACCAAAACCAGTCGGCAATCCTGATGAGACAGTCCCTGGGCTCAACCATCCTGGTTTTGCCAGTGTGTTCGCTCTCCATCGGCCCCCACCTCGTGGAGATCACCGCATCCCTGTTACGTTTGGTCCTTATATGTGAGCCTTTCAGTTCTCCAGGGGTCATCTATTGCACGGATCAGGCAATGGCTAATGGATTTACATATGGGAACGAAGAATGGGTGTGTGTATCTGAATTCTGGCAGTCTCGAACCTGCCCTGAATCCCGCCCTTTTTTTCCCATGGATGGCATGTAGGCGAATTTAGGCCAAGGCACCCCTGAAGCGGGTGAGCTCCCCGATGCACCTCCGCGCATCAACTCCCTTTGGATACCCACAGAGGCACACGAGTACGCGCCCACTGCGGGTGTGAAGTTTCGTGAGGCGGTTGCTAATTTATACAACGCCAAATACCGCCAAGGCAAGGAGAGCAAGTGCACGTACGAGAATGTGTGTGTCGTCCCTGGAGGACGCGCCAGCTTGAGTCGGGTCGCCGCGGTCATTGGAGATGTGTATGTCGGGTACCAGGTTCCCGAGTACACCACATACAGTGAGGTACGTGGGCGATTGTCTGCTGCTACCGGTGCCATGGAAGCAGACCGTTTCACCGTAGGTGTTGTCCGTTTTCAAGAGGCTTGTGCCCATCCCCACAGCGTGAGGTCTTGTTATGTTTCCTCTGACCGTCATGTCGTCTCTCCTAGCCTGAAAGCAGAAATGCATCAATGTGCTGCCTCTTTACGAGTGACTGCCGCCTGCATAGAATGACTACAAGCTCCACATCGATCAGATAGGGGTGAGCGTCGTAGCTATATTGCAATGCTCAGCACTTTCTTACAAGCTTGTCATGCCTTGATTCTATAAAGAGATATATAAGGCCAAGGTCTCTCTGTGGTTGTGGCCTCGAATCCGCGAAACCTAACGGGTCAGGCTGTCATGTACGTTTTCTCTTGCAACATACAGTTTCAAGTGATCATTTGATATTGAAATTCCTCGATTGAAATAAGGGGGAAGATCTAGACAAACTTCTTCATCTCTGTAAACCCCATACGACCGTCATTCTCGATGAGGTGGAGCATGCAGTCTATTCACGGTGAGGACGCTTATTGACATCATCGTTCCCGCAAATAGTTCTATTCTTGGTATGTTTACCCCAAGGAAGGAGCGGAATACGGTAAATCCTTGTCCGCCGCTGCGTATGTCAATGGTGGGGTGTTCTGCTCTGTTATGTCCTGGACGCCGATTGACTGTTTGTCGCCGCTTGCTTCCAGATGTCAACGAAGACCCTGTGGTTATAATCAATGGACTGACGAAGAATTCCCGACTCCCCGGTTGGAGGACATTTTGGGTCATCGGACCCAAGAACCTTATTAGCGCACTTTCACAATCTGGTGCGTGGAGGGTGAAGGATGCGGATGTGTTATCAGCACTTCAAGCATATATTTTTTCTGTGGGGATTAGGATCGTTTTTGGATGGCGGCGCGAATCACCCGTGCGTATGACACCCCTGGCATTATGGGGAATGCTTCTTAAATTGATTATCTACGGCCTACAGATCGCTGCCCTCCCACTCCTTGAGCCCTCCCGAGCTCGAGAAGAGAAGGCGAGAAATATTTCCAGAGATGTTTTGTGCCTGCACTGATCTCAATGAGCAATCCGTAGATTGCGCTGCAGAGAAGCACTTCCACATGAAATGCCAACCACGTGTTGAAGCGACTCGCAGAGATGGGACTACCTGTCAAAACCCCGCCTGTCGCCACGTTTTATATCTGGCTCGACCTCTCCGATCTCCCTAATCCTCTAAATAACGGTCTTGTAAGTGCTGGACACCCCTTGACAGGTGGTATCCCCATGGTAAAACATAATCAGGCTGTTTCACCCTGCAGACGTTCTTCGAGGTGCTCCTGAAAGAAAAGACCGTTGTCGTACCGGGAATATTCTTCGAGGTTATTATTCACAGTCGGGGCAGACGTGATCCTCGGGGATGCTGACCCCCTTCATTTTCGCACAGATTAACCCGGCTCATCGACGCGATTTGTTCTCGTCGCCATGTCACCCCTTTGTCCGTATTTCATTTGGGCCTCCTCTTGCGGACCTCGACAAGGGTGCGTGTTCTTTGTCCTTTCTGCAGGTGCTCTATAGTGACCCCTGGCCCCTCCCGAACTCGCTTCAGGTCTGGACGCAATCGAGAGAGTACTGGAACGGGCCCGAGAGGAGGGAATGATTACCTTCGGCCACAGCTATTTCAGGACCAAGGGAACCAGCGTTGTACACCATTGTGGGACCGGTTTGTCTCGAGAAAGGCTTAGGTGGCTGGATCCATACTTCATAATGTTTGTCGCTAAATGAATGTAGACCTGTGTTGTGATGTTCTGGGTTTGTGTGTCGCTATCTGTCGTTGGAAGGGCGCGCGTCCCGAAACTTCCGGGTGTGTGCTCTTCGTCCTACCATTAAGAATCAAGTTGTTGCTTGTACCCTCCCTGCCGATTGTGCCTTGAAAAAGCAGCAAGGTGAACATTCACAACAACACATTGAGGATTTCGCTGCCCCAGCAGCTGAAAGTATATCACCAGTGACATGACAGACTGAACCGGATGATTGCGCCTGGCATTTCAAGCTACAAAGGAGGCGGTAGAAGAAGATATTGGTTTACGCGATCTCCACCAGTACCGGCACGAAGCATTCCGTGACACGAAAAGACGCTGAAGGAGGGAGAGTACAGTATTAGCCAGTGCAGGCCACAAATCGTCCCGCAACTGAAGCTTTGGCAAATTAAATGCTACGAATCATCGTCGATTAGTCTGGGAATTTTATGAAGTTAGTTATATCTTCATGATGTTTTCAGTATCGTTTCGCTGGCTCTGTGACAGTTTTCAAAAGGGTTTATATAGGCAGATGTGGCAATTTGGAGAGAATAATGACCGACATCGGAAGAGCAGGTATTCCGAGCGTGATAAGTAATGTCTCTCTACAGCCGATGCTTGGATCTCCGACAGAAGCCCATTGAAAGCACTCAACGCGATGCCACTGGATGGAGGGGGGAATCGGATAGAGATATATAGCCCAAATGGGCGGCAGGCACATTATCTGCACAATCGAGTCGTCCCCTCGCTACCCCTTTGACTTTTTCTTGTTTGTCTTGTGAGCATCTGCGTCATAACCTATATGGACAAAGGAGGGCTTAGGAATCCTGTCCCCAGTAGCGAAATGATAAGTAGGGGGTACCTGCAAATGGGTCCATAGCTCTGCGCCATTTGGTGGAGCCTGAGGGTAGATTTCTGGGAGGAGGTGGGGCTATGTCCTCTGGCTCCTCTATTCGCAGCGATTTTACATCGTCAACTATTTTCACCTCATTATCGTCATCATCCGAGCTTTCGTCGCTATTTTCGGGTCGTTCATTTCGTGGGGGTTTGACGTGCGTGAAACGGGTGTGCTTCCCAAACGGGATGACAACATCGACATTATTCCCGGTTCGCTGGGAAGACGGTCCAGCAGCAGCATGCGATGAGGCTTCCTCGGAAGCCGCTTTGGCTTCGTTTATGGCGGCTTTGATGAACCGGTTTGCGGCGGCCTTGTCGAGGGCCAATCCTCCTAGAAGGGTGGTTTTAGTGATGCAAGTAGGGAGCCACAATCTCACACGACGAAACGAAACGAACGTGTCTGCGGGTTCTCTGCTGAAGAGATCTTCTCAAAGTAACTTTTGACTCGATTCTACAAGACCACGATACAGGAGGTCAAATGTTGTGGGTGTGAAGCCTACACAGGGTATGAGCGAACCAATTCTTCAGTAACAGCATGTTTGGCAGGATCTAAACCGCGAGTTTTCAAATAGACTATTATTATTTTTTCATGGGGAGTCTGTCTCTGTTGTCAATGCCGGAGAAAAGATCTCGAAGATCGCGCACTTAGAACGAGGTCTTGAATAACGTAGGCAACGAGCACCTGGAGCTTCGCTTTGTCGATTGTTTCTAGTGTTTCGGTATTTTGGGATAGAGTCTTGGCAATGAGGGGCTCAAGGACCTCTTCCAGATTATCAAGAGAGGCAGAAAAAGGGAGGTCAAAGTAACGCCAGGATCCATGGACCGACAGCTCGGATACAAGTTCTCAGGGGAGAGTTTTTTCTACTGTATGGCTTCATTTACATTTCTTCTTCCTCGCGGGCTCCCGGCCGTCTCGTCGTCTTCAAGACAAGTCCTCTCGCGTACCTTTGCCTCGTCCTCTTCGACTCGTGATGGTGGTCGTGATCTTGGTCGCGATGATAGAAAATCTTCATTCATAGACGATGCCCGTAGAAATGGCAGTTTCCGTGCCGCAAAGGATAAGGACCGCAACACGATTGGTCGGGAGGGGGGCATTCTCTATCGGCAATGGCTCGAAGGCGAAGGCCGCGCGTACAAAGCCCCACAAGACGAACTGGCTAGGTGGCGAAGTGGTTGAGTTTATCTTCCTCTTTGCGGTTCTTGTCTCTGCTCTCATTTTTGATATTACTATTGTTTTTATTTTTTGCGAACGCGGATGTGAATGTGCCTGTCCTCTAGCCACTTCCTCTCAACCCAAGTTTCAAGCCTCCACCGCCGCTTTCGGATGCCCTTCGAAATCAAATCTTTGCGAGATGGAAATCAAATCCCGAGCATTATAATCCTCGGATGTTGCCTATTCGCTATAGTCTCAGCATCAAGCGGATAGAGGCGATTATCCGTTTGAAAGCCCACGAGGCTGAATATGTCAAGGTTTGTCCTGCGGAAGCCTTTTTTTTCATTGGGATCTCCCCTCCCACCCCTATTCCGTCTCGGTGTGGTAAACATGAGAGTTCCGGAAGACAATCTGATTATAGTTATAAACCGTTTTTCTTTCACGTTTGTGATCCCCTTTTGTATCTCCTTTTTTCCAAGTCTTGCGCATATATTTGTCCAACGACCCGCGCTGATAAGACTTTTCTCTTTTTTCCTACCCTAAAGGAACATCCCCTCCAAACAGCTTTTGCAAAAGCTTTCGAATCCGCTACAGGCGTATACAGCAAGGTACCCATTGAACACCAAAGGTCCGAGACGCTACCGCCCATGGACGCCCGAGAGGACGCGGCAGTACTCGACTACAGTGCCGATTGGGAACAACTGCCGTCTAGCGACGTGACGTCTGTACTGGGAGCCGGTATATGAGGGGGAGGTACGAGCTTTTTCTTTCTCTTTCGTGCCGGTGTATATATATACTATACGCTTTACGCTGACGATCCCACCGTATTTTTCCACACATGCACATTGTATGGGCCCCGATCGTCCCGACGACGCTCGAGAAAATCGCGCAGGAGAGGCTGTCCGCCACGCACACGGAGAAGCCGCCAAAATCTGTGCGCGAAGTGAGGCGTACGACGTTTGTGGACATGGGGTCTCGATTCCAACATCCGCATCAGAGTGTGAAGAAGTCGAGCGCGGGATACAAGGGACTACAATGGACCCCAGAATTCACTACGTGATTGCGTAACATAGGCTGTACAGTACTGTTTGTTTTTATCACTTTACCGACCACCTCGTCTAATTAATCTCATTTTGAGGATGAGCTCTACGCCTGAGGGTAGAGACCACGGTTGTATCTGATCTGACAGATGGACAGATCTCCCCCGGTTCTCCTGAATATTGTGTTCATGCGTTTTGCAACCTGGGACTCGCATGTGATCCAGAACAGACCAATGTTTCGGCGAGCACGATGTGGAGGGGTAAATAGCATCGATGGCACTAATGTACATGGTTACATCGCAAGACGTAAAGGATGGACATGGATGTAGGGCGGGACGACGAGCACAGTGCAAGAAAAGAGCAAAGGAAGTCAGGTCATTTATCCATGCAAAAAATAGGAGCGTGCAGGGCCTGATGGTTTGGGTCATTAAAATCCCAGTCGCTGACGTCACCATGAATGACCCCAATGCATTCATCAAGACGGATGCCACTAGTATATGTACGTAAAGGTTCCGGAGAAGAATATATAGCCCAAATACGTACTCTATGGAAACGAACAGGTGAGCATGAGGTCAGAATCTCTTGTGTTTCCCAAATGCACGCACTGCGTCGTCTAGATCTGACGCTGGAAGATATCGTATCAGAATGCACATTAGACCAGCGATACAACAGACTGGACTCACTCGATCGATGTTGAGATCTTTGTTCCGAGACTGCCTCTTTAAGCAACTGCGAAGACCCAACCCCCGAGATTCGGTTGCTCTGAATCGGCAGGACTCTCGCCGGTCGGTGTCTGGGTTTTCAGACCGGCCACCACCGACGGTAGAGTGCATGGTTGAGGTTGATCAATTTCTCGATGGTGTCTCGGTACTCGATCGTCACTGGAAATCGGACTCTATCGGGGGCGAGAATAAACGTTGTCCAACCAATAGTGTACACTAGAAACCTCGGTCCATGTACGCTATTGCCTGCTACCACGTTGAGGGGCTCCTCCACACCCGACTTTGACGACTTCCGCAGCAGTCTCTGTGGTCGACGCTCCCACTCGTACCAAAGGGCCGTCCGAGGACACTATTCTTCCGCATTACAAGCTGGTCTTTGTGAATACAACAAAGATCGGAACTTGGGATACAGGATGATACGTCGCCACCAGTACAGTGTAGGGACACCGGGTTCAAGAAACATGATCAATATACCCGTGTTGGCATTGTCCTGGAGGAGTATTTCATCGCCTTGTTCAAAAACTCGACATCCAGCAACAGGAATCTCGCAGCACAGTCTAGAGCCATGGGAAATGAGGATTTCAAGGGGCTATACTGGATAGAAGGTAATGTCACACGCACAAAATAGCATGTAGCTGTCTTTGAGCTCCCCTTCCACGCTCCTCTTAACGAACTCTGGTACCGTTCGAAGATTCTGCAACAAATCCTGGTGCATCGGGTAGAATAATTCGATGGTGATCATCAAAGGTGAGTCTATGGCGTTGAGTGGCATGCTCATCGGAGGTTGTCTATTGCGTTGGGATCAAGTAAGGCGAGATTTGGGGAAGCAAGGAGCACGCACAGGGACGTTTTTGGCACGGAATACGGCATTAATCAAGGAAGACTTTCCAACTCCTAACTACGTGGCTTACTTTGCCCACAACGAGCACCCTGAACCTAACGACGCTACTTGAGCCCTACTTCCATAGGATACCTAGAATCCCCTAGGTGAGACACGTGTCGGTGGTGGGCCTGAGCGCAGAGTCCTGGGATACGCTGGGGGGATGCGATGGTTCTGATACTATCGCAGTCTCACTCGACATTCTGCTATCTGGATTAGTGGAATCCACAGTATAAGGGCTAGCTGAAGTATCCGGAGGAACAGGGTGTCGCCAACGGAGGAACTGGCAACTGCACAGCGGCATTATTAGCTAGGAAATGGAGTACAACATAGTTGCTGCATCCTGAAGATAAGCTGAGGCCTCGTGCACATCAGAATAGAAGCTATGCAAACCATCAGTCACGTGCAGGCAATTGTCAACAGGAGGCAAGGTCCAGGGCGCCCCTCTCCCTGTCTAGTGTGCCGATTGGGACGTGTTTGGCCAGAGTCCCGTAGTAACTTAGGCAAGATCAGGCCCAAATGGATCGAATCTAGGGCCTACCATATTTCACAGAGAACACGCGGTACTTTGCGACCTTCCTATCTCGGAATCTGAGGCTGTCCATGGAGAAGTTCGTGCTTTTCGGACAGAAGCTAGCCAAGTTGACGTAACAGGAATGCTCCTGTTGCCTGACTTTTGACATTTGTACTAGTATGTGCACAAATGTATTTGACATTTCACACCCACGCACACGCACACGCCCTCTCTCTCTTGCTCTAGTCCATCAAGAATGTGGAAATCCATCCACAAGCATGTTAAGCTCCCCGACAAACTCACCAAGAAAGTCCTCGACAATGAAGTCCCCGACGACCCCGACGAAGAGGTCCCCGACGAAGAGGTCCCCGACAAAGAGGTCCCCGACAAAGACAGCAGAAACAAGCGCTTCAGGGTCCTCATACTTGGGCCGGCGAACGCAGGAAAGACCACTCTACTCGAAAGACTAACAGGCAGCTCCGCCGGTGCGGCTATAGTGACCCGGAACGGAAAACGTGTAATTGCTGCACATGTTCCAACTCAATAGAAATGCTGGTCTAATTTATCCCTTTATCTCTCAGATCAAGGAGGTCCCCAGGGGATACGATCAAGTAAGAGCCATCCTATGAAAGGCACACTACGGTTACTCGATGCTTTCACACGATCTAGCGAGGGATCCACAACATCGACGATGAAATCACTTACGCATCAAACCCCGACTTCGTTTTCCACGATTCTGGTGGTTTCGAGGCGGGAGGGGTCAAGGAGGTCGAGGCCGTCTGGCAATTTATTCGAAAGCGCTCGTTAGTTCCGCCTTCACAGCAACTGCATGCGATTTGGTGCGTTCACGCGTGCACGTTCACACGTCCTCATACTTCGACTCATCAAGTATTACAGGCTCTGTATTCCAACAGATAATGACAGGCCCTTTGGATTCCTGCAGTCGGGCTTTTTCTCCGAACCTACAGCATCAGGTACGTCCCAGGAGTTCCAGCATTCGACCCTATCTTGCTACACACTGGTCCGTGTATCCCTCAGTACCTGTTATTGGGATTTTCACCAAGTTGGATGGAAGAGAGATGAAAGTATTTAATGAGGTTGTCGGCCCTGATCCCAGCCCATCCGATTTCCTCGATCGTACCCCGGAGGTGGAGCAGAAAGTGGCTGAATTTGTTAACGGACTCGAGACACAATTTCGGGACCAGCGGTACCCACCTGCTGGTTTCATCAGGATTGGAAGTATGTATACTCTATCTGAATAGCAATTTTGGCACTTAAATCTGTGGCTTAAAGACATGCATGAAGATACTGAGCAGAGTGTAGCATCATGCGAGCAACTTCTTCAAACCACTATGGATGCACTTCCCGATGGGACCCAGAGATTGTTGCTTGGCCTCACAGTTTGGAAAAGAAATCGCCGGATTCATACCATATATGTTTTACAACGGTGAGCATGGATATCCACAGATTGATAGTGACTAACAGTCATCTTTATCTCAGTGTCCTTGGTAGCCGAGCCAAAGGTAGTGTCTTGAGTTCTATTGATGAAATGATGGTACAATTTGACTATATTCAGGGAACATTATGGCCAGAACCCCAGGACCTGGGGGAAAGATGAAGAATCCCAGTTACGTGCAGATAATGGGTTCAGGATTCTCATGGTGAGTGACTCTGTCACTTGTGGAGAGTGCACTGATTGTATCATATGCCGTGCCTGCAATAACTGGTTGTGACATTATTGGTTCATTGGATGGTATTGACAATGTAGGAGGTATGGCTGCAGGCACTAACATTTGTTGCATGATCACTGACTTACATATCTCTTTGTGGCATTGACAATGTAGTTGGTCAGTCTGAATCTCTGATCTCTGACAATTTGATACATG
This sequence comes from Hydnum rufescens UP504, assembly GCA_014904985.1. Classification (NCBI taxonomy): domain Eukaryota; kingdom Fungi; phylum Basidiomycota; class Agaricomycetes; order Cantharellales; family Hydnaceae; genus Hydnum; species Hydnum rufescens. The sequence goes on along the minus strand of MU128973.1, from coordinate 116,719 downwards.
GCAGCTGGCTGATACATTTCTCGATGCCATTGGGAACACAGTATGTGAGTGTGGATCTCCCACCATTTAATGCATGGTTGTTCCCTTATACAACTTCTGGTGGAATCTGCAATGCAGGGGGTGAGTTTGCATGTCAGAATTTGATGTGAGATTGCTGTTTGTACAACTTTGGGTGGCATGGAACACATAGTGTGTGAGTATGCATCTCCCACCTTTGGATCTGCACTGTTGCCACCAGCTAATATATCCCTTGGTGATCTTTACAATGTAGGAGGTAAGACTGCATCTCTCACAGTTTGATATGTGGTCACTAGTTGAGAGAACTTTTGGTGGCATGAACACATAGAAAGTGGGTTGGCTTCCACCACTGTTTGATGTATGATGACTAACTGATTCCTTTTTGGTGGCATTAACACTATAGTATGTATGTCCAGATGTCTTGGGATTCAATGCATGGTTGCTGATTGGCAAATATTTTGTTGACATTAACAATATAGTATGTGAGTGTGGATTCAATACAAGGTCCTTGGCTGATAGATGATTGGGTGGGAAATAAAATAGGAGGTATGTTCATATTTCCCAGTATTCATGGGTGGTTGCTGGTTGATGGATCATTGGGTGACATGGATGATACAGTATGTAAGTGGGGCATTACTATAAGTTAGCACAGGGCCACTAACTGATCTATCATTGGATGATGAACAATGTAGAAAGTCAGTCTGGCTCTCTTGCAATTTGATGTGGTGTGGGCTGATGTCTTTCTCTGTCATGGACAATGTAGGCAGTAAGTCCAGTTCTCTCACAATTTGATGTGTGGACCTTTTTTGGTATTTAACATTGTTTGGTGCCATTGACACTGCAGTCTGTAAGTTTTGATATTTTCCAATTTGATGTGTGGCAACTGGGTGATACAATGTTTGGTAACACTGATAATGTAGGATGTAAGTCTGGGTCTCCTTCACCTTGATGCACCATCACTTGCTGACTTATCACTGATGACATTGGCAATCAAGAATGTGGGTGCCCTTTCAATTTTGTATGTGATTGCTGGTTGATCCATTCTTCTGGTGGCATTCACCATGACATAGCTGGTGGGCTGCTTCTCTTACAATTTCATGCAGGGTCACAGGCTGATATGTCAATGCATGGTATTCACAATGCAGGATGTGAGTATCCCCCACTATTTAGCTGATACACTTATTTCAATGTCATCATTAATATAGTATGTGAGTCCAGATACCTCCCAGTTTGATGTGTCAGTACCAGCTGATACATCATTGGGTGGGATTGATAAAATAGAAAGTAAGTGCATGTCTCCCACCTTCCATGGGTGCATGTGGGGCTGATATGTCCTTTGGTGGCCCTGACAACATAGAATGTAAGTGTGAATTTCTTAGTATACAATCTATGGTTGATGGCTAATATATCTTTGGGTGGAATTGACAATACAGACTGTAAGTCTGGTTCTCTTCTGATGCATGGCCCAGGTGTGGACTGATATTTCTTTGTCTGACATGTACAATGCAGGAAGTAAGGCTGGATGTTTCACAATTTAATGCATGGTCACTTGCTGATACATTGTTTGGTTCCATGACAATGTAGCATGTAAGTGTGGATCTCTTCTGATTCAATGTGGGGTCACTGGTTAATAGTCTGTGGTGACATTGATAATGTAGGATGTAAGATTTAATCCCTGCCACCTTGATACAATCACTGGCTGATACATATCTGGATGATTGGCAACCTAGCAAGTAAGCCTGGCTCTTTAGATTCAGTGTGTGGTGACAGGCTGACCCCACCAATGGTATCAACAATGTAGCTGGTGGGCCAATGACTTCTCACCATTTGATGCAGGATTGCTGGCTGATTCATCATTTGGTGGGATTGACAATGTAGGAAGTGAGTTGCATCCCCTGCCTTGTGATACATGGGTGTTGGCTGATACATTGTCTGGTGGTATCAAAAATGTAGGAGGTATGTTGAAATCTCTGGAAATTAAATGTGAGCTCACTGACTACATTGTTTGGGGGTATGGGGAATGTAAGGCAGTGAGTTTGCCTCTCCCACCATTTATTGGGTCCTTGGTTGATGTATCTTTGTGTGGTGTTGTCACCATAGTATGTAAGTCAAGATATCATACTAAGTTATGAATGGTTTCTGGTTGATTCATGTTGGGTGGCATCTGCAACTAAGAGGGTAGGTGTGGATGTTTGAATACAACACTGCTGGCTGATTTCTCTTTTGGTGGTGTTGATAACATAGCAGGTAAGATGGGATCTGTTAGAATTTGATATCAGGTGCCTGGCTGATAGATTGGTTGGTCACCTGAACACTGTAGGATGTAAGTCCATATCACCCACCATGTGAAGAATTGTTACCAGTTGACACATATGTGGGTTGGCATTCACAACATAGGGTGTAAGTCTGGATGTCCTAGAATTCAATGCATTGTCCCTTGCTGATTCATGTTTTGGTGGGATTGACAACATAGCCTGTAAGTGTGGATGTCTTAGAATTCAATGCATTGTCCCTTGCTGATTCATGCTTTTGATGGGATTGACAACATAGCTTGTAAGTGTGGATGTCTTAGAATTCAATGCATTGTCCCTTGCTGATTCATCTTTTGGTGGGATTGACACATAGGTGTAAGTGTGGATGTCTTAGAATTCAATGCATTGTCCCTTGCTGATTCATCTTTTGGTGGGATTGACACATAGCATGTAAGTGTGGATGTCTTAGAATTCAATGCATTGTCCTTGCTGATTCATCTTTTGGTGGATTGACAACATAGCTTGTAAGTGTGGATGTCTTAGAATTCAATGCATTGTCCCTTGCTGATTCATCTTTTGGTGGGATTGACCACATAGCTGTAAGTGTGGATGTCTTAGAATTCAATGCATTGTCCCTTGCTGATTCATCTTTTGGTGGGATTGACCACATAGCTTGTAAGTGTGGATGTCTTAGAATTCAATGCATTGTCCCTTGCTGATTCATCTTTTGGTGGGATTGACCACATAGCTGTAAGTGTGGATGTCTTAGAATTCAATGCATTGTCCCTTGCTGATTCATCTTTTGGTGGATTGACCACATAGCTGTAAGTGTGGATGTCTTAGAATTCAATGCATTGTCCCTTGCTGATTCATCTTTTGGTGGGATTGACCACATAGCTGTAAGTGTGGATGTCTTAGAATTCAATGCATTGTCCCTTGCTGATTCATCTTTTGGTGGGATTGACCACATAGGTGTAAGTGTGGATGTCTTAGAATTCAATGCATTGTCCCTTGCTGATTCATCTTTTGGTGGGATTGACCACATAGCTTGTAAGTGTGGATGTCTTAGAATTCAATGCATTGTCCCTTGCTGATTCATCTTTTGGTGGGATTGACCACATAGGTGTAAGTGTGGATGTCTTAGAATTCAATGCATTGTCCCTTGCTGATTCATCTTTTGGTGGGATTGACCACATAGCTTGTAAGTGTGGATGTCTTAGAATTCAATGCATTGTCCCTTGCTGATTCATCTTTTGGTGGGATTGACCACATAGCTTGTAAGTGTGGATGTCTTAGAATTCAATGCATTGTCCCTTGCTGATTCATCTTTTGGTGGGATTGACCACATAGTGTGTAAGTGTGGATGTCTTAGAATTCAATGCATTGTCCCTTGCTGATTCATCTTTTGGTGGGATTGACCACATAGCTTGTAAGTGTGGATGTCTTAGAATTCAATGCATTGTCCTTGCTGATTCATCTTTTGGTGGGATTGACCACATAGTGTAAGTGTGGATGTCTTAGAATTCAATGCATTGTCCCTTGCTGATTCATCTTTTTGGTGGGATTGACCAACATAGTTGTAATGTGGATGTCTTAGAATTCAATGCATTGTCCCTTGCTGATTCATCTTTTGATGGGATTGACCACATAGCATGTAAGTGTGAATGTCTTAGAATTCAATGCATTGTCCCTTGCTGATTCATCTTTTGGTGGGATTGACCACATAGCGTGTAAGTGTGGATGTCTTAGAATTCAATGATTGTCCCTTGCTGATTCATCTTTTGGTGGGATTGACCAACATAGGTGTAAGTGTGGATGTCTTAGAATTCAATGCATTGTCCCTTGCTGATTCATCTTTTGGTGGGATTGACACCTAGGTGAGTGTGGATGTCTTAAAATTCAATGCATTGTCCCTTGCTGATTCATCTTTTGGTGGGATTGACCACATAGTTGTAAGTGTGGATGTCTTAGAATTCAATGCATTGTCCCTTGCTGATTCATCTTTTGGTGGATTGACCACATAGTTGTAAGTGTGGATGTCTTAGAATTCAATGCATTGTCCCTTGCTGATTCATCTTTTGGTGGGATTGACCACATAGTCTGTAAGTGTGGATGTCTTAGAATTCAATGCATTGTCCCTTGCTGATTCATCTTTTGGTGGATTGACCACATAGCATGTAAGTGTGGATGTCTTAGAATTCAATGCATTGTCCCTTGCTGATTCATCTTTTGGTGGGATTGACAACATAGCTTGTAAGTGTGGATGTCTTAGAATTCAATGGATTGTCCCTTGCTGATTCATCTTTTGGTGGGATTGACCACATAGCTTGTAAGTGTGGATGTCTTAGAATTCAATGCATTGTCCCTTGCTGATTCATCTTTTGGTGGGATTGACCACATAGGCTGTAAGTGTGGATGTCTTAGAATTCAATGCATTGTCCCTTGCTGATTCATCTTTTTGGTGGGATTGACCACATAGTGTAAGTGTGATGTCTTAGAATTCAAGCATTGTCCCTTGCTGATTCATCTTTTGGGGGGATTGACCACATAGCTTGTAAGTGTGGATGTCTTAGAATTGAAGTATGTCCCTTGCATGATTCATCTTTGGTGGGATTGACCACATAGTTGTAAGTGTGATGTCTTAGAATTCAATGCATTGTCCCTTGCTGATTCATCTTTTTGGGATTGACCACATAGATGTAATGTTGGATGTCTTAGAATTGAATGCATTGTCCTTTGCTGATTCATTTTTGGTGGGTTGACCACATGGGTGTAAGTGTGGATGTCTTAGAATTCAATGCATTGTCCCTTGCTGATTCATGTTTTTGGGATTGACCACATAGATGTAAGTGTGGATGTTTGGAATTCAATGCATTGTCCCTTGCTGATTCATCTTTTGTGGGATTGAACACATAGCTTGTAAGTGTGGATGTCTTAGAATTGAATGATTGTCCCTTGCTGATTCATCTTTTGGTGGGATTGACCACATAGCTTGTAAGTGTGGATGTCTTCAGAATTCAATGCATTGTCCCTTGCTGATTCATCTTTTGGTGGGATTGATCACATAGCATGTAAGTGTGGATGTCTTAGAATTGAATGCATTGTCCCTTGCTGATTCATCTTTTGGTGGGATTGACCACATAGCTGTAAGTGTGGATGTCTTAGAATTCAATGCATTGTCCCTTGCTGATTCATCTTTTGGTGGTATTGACACATAGGATGTAAGTGTGGATATCTTAGAATTGAATGTATTGTCCCTTGATGATTCATCTTTTGGTGGGATTGACCACATAGGCATGTAAGTGTGGATGTCTTAGAATTCAATGCATTGTCCCTTGCTGATTCATCTTTTGGTGGCCTTAACAATGTAGCTTGTAGGTCCAGATCTCTTACAATTTGATCCATCATTCTCACTACTCCATCTTTTGATGGCATTGACCATGTAGGAAGTAAGTCCAGATGCCTTAGAATTCAATGTATCATCCCTTGCTGATTCCTCCTTTGGTGGCATTGGCAATGCAGTCTGTAAGTTCAGATGTCTTAGAATTCAATGCATCATTGCTTGCTGATGTACCACTTGGTGGTTTTGTCTCCATAGGAGGTCAGTCCACACCTCCCATGCTTTGAGTCATCATCTCTGGCTGATCTCTTACTTTGTGGCATCTACCCCATAGGCTGTGAGTTGTCCCCATCTCTTACTCTTCAGTGCATGGTCCTTGGCTCATACACATTTTGGTACCATATACAATGTAGCTTGTGGGTTCCTAGATCTATATAATGGAATCATATTCTATTTTCCAACTGCACTCACAATTGGATTTTCAATTTAAACAGGACAATGTAAGCCACATTTAATGTGCTGAAGCCAAATGATTCAGTACACTTGCAATCTCATTCATTGCTCACCTGTGCCTTCATTCTATCTGGTGAATGTTGTCAATCTGCCCCTCAGACTCTATCCTTTCCTCATCTTGATGTTACTAGCTGCTCCAACATGCAGGGGATCAAGGCCTGTGTGCCTTTCCTTAAACTTTTGGTCAGTTCAGGTTTTCATTAATTTGCCACCTCCTGGAAGTCTGAGCATTCATTCCAGCATCACCAGTCCATCCCATCCAAACCAGATGTTTGCTATCTGGTGTTTGTTTGTTGTCAGTGTTGAGACTGATTCTGAGTGCACAGGAGGTTGCTGATCTTGGCTTGTTAAACTAGTGGTCATCCTTTGGATTCGGGAGGGCAGGCATGCCTATTCACCTGATGCCCATGAGACAGAGCATACTGCTAGCTCTATCCAGGCTCAGATCAAGGATCATGGAGATTTCCAAAAATATGGTTCATACAATATTGCATGGAAACTTGCAAGGATCATTGATCAATATACAGCATTGTAGGCATCGTGTGTAATACATATATCAGCCATGATGTACTCCAATGACACTGGACTCCATCCTTATTGTTGAGGTAGACAATCCCCACCATTTCCCCCATTACATCTGCTTCTGTATATACCAGTAGTTCCCATAGAACTACAACACTAGCTTCTGATCCCAACAGATTATGAGCCTGCTTTGGCCCTGAGCCCTGCTGGTTGAAGTCCTGAAGTCACACTGTATCCAAAAGTGTAACCTGAACCTGAACCTGAACCTATAACTAAACTGAACATGTAACTGAACCCACAACTGTCATAACTGTAACCATTGAACTGCATAACTGTACCCCTGAAATGGACTCACAACCATCATCTGAATCCACAAAATTTGAGCACATGAATGACTGCAATTATTTCCAGTGGAAGTACTGCATGGAGATGCAGCTTGTCTGGAAGGACCTGTGGGATGTTGTCTCTGGTGAGAGCACCTGGCCTGATGGACCCAACACTTCTTGTGCTGTGAAGAACTGGGAGAAGCAAAACTGCCTTGCTGCTGCTGAGATCATGCTACACATTGGCAAATTGCAGCTCCTGCATGAGGGTGCCAGCTGGGCATGCCATATTTTCCTCTTTTGGAAATTCTTCACTACGAAGTTCACCCTGGCAGAGTACTCACTACAGACCCACCTCAATAATATGGAGGAGATTGCTGATCACCTTGTGTCTATGGGCATACCCATCTCCAAAGAATTCTGTTATCATCTCCCTCTTTGCCTCCCTCCCATCTGATTATGACTCAACTGTAACTGCAATTGTTGCAACCGTTGAGGCATCCCCCAGCATTCATTCCAGGCCTGCCTTCTCCCTTAAATCTGTAACATCCCTCCTTCTAAATGGAGAAGTCCATCTTATCAAAATCACCAGTGAAACCCATCTCAAATCTGCAAACCAGGGCTGCATTCCCTCCAGACTCAAATGTGACCCAAAGGCCATCACATGCTTTGTTGGAAAAATCTGTATTATGTAATATACCATAATTTGGTGCTAAAATGGCTTTGTGTGTTAATTCTCATGATAATGCATGATGATGAATAATGAGGTGTTTTGCTGTGTCCAGAATCCTGCAGGATCTTGTGGTTCATAGCTATTTAGCCCATTTTACCCATTGCTTCCTGCCTTGGATCATTCCAGCTCACTTCATGGTGTGTTTTTGTATCAAGTTATTGTGCATTTTCAGCCATTTTTGCCCATTATTACCATCATTTCTATAATAATGAAGGCCAAGTTGTTACATTGAGAAAAATGCTGCATTACATAATACAGATTTTTCTGACATTCAAGTGCCACAAATTGGGCCACTACCAGTGTAACAGTAGCCTTTATTATTCTGGTATTATAGTACTAGCTTATGTAAGTAGTCCACATGCTTGTGTGACTCCAGCAGTAGCCAAGAGAATACATCTTCTTCTATGCTCTACTTGCTGCTAGCTCAAGGTCATGTCTTGTCTCTAGTAACCATTCACATGAATGTTACAACCCAGCCACAATCTCTGTGCTCCTCTCTATCCTGCATTGACTCCTCCACTTGTGGGCCATACCTTCAGATGACTGTAAGTAAACTTGTGCTGTAGTGTCTACATGCTTGCTAGAGACACATCACTTCCTGTGTCTGTTAACCCTTAAACCATCACCTCCACCTTCTCCTTCCCACCTCCTTTCTGTCTCTAAAACATGGAACAGCAAGTGCCCTACATGAATATGAGAATGGTGTGAATGGAAAGTGCCAATCACATTGCTTGTGGTCATTCCTCAGTAGGTTTCACCTCATAACTCTTTGACCCTTGACTCCTGCACTCAAATTTGGGTGCATACATTACATTGGTTCCCTCTAGCCAACAAGGTGACCTACCTGCCATCATGGTGCACTACTCCAACCCTCTGACAGACCTCTGTCTGGAAATGATGAATTGGGGTGTCCACCTATCATAATTGAAGGTTATGGTACCCCTTCATCCCCTTCATTGTCCAATTTGTCACCTGCTTCATTTGAATGTCTACTAATGAAGTTGATGAAGTCTGCAAGCCCACACACTTGCTCACCTCTAGTTAAAGATGGTCCCTTGCATCTACAAATCTGATTCATTCAGGATGGTGCTAGATTTCATCCCACCACTGCCAAGTGCTTGTATTTGCCTCCCCAGCTATGAAATCCTGCTCAATGTCAGGAGATCATCTCTCATCTAGACTTGACTTTAGAGGGCTATCAGGACCCATGCACTACCCTTCCTATTACTATGAGAAAGGGCTGTCACTCATGCATGCATAGCTTGTACTCTTGCCTTAGGTGGGTGCTTTGTCCATACATGACTTGTACTCTTGCTTAGCTGGCTGCTGTGAGCCTATGGTGGCAGCTTTGAGTCTGTCATTGTTGGTATTAAAGGATTGGATCAATCTTGTTTTATTACATAATCCACATCATGTATATAGCTTGGGAATTCCTAATCTCCTATTAAGTTTTTCTTTCACCAACAGGCTATGGGCCCCAATTAAGCTCTGTGATACCTGGAGATTAACCTACAGTGAAGTAGTGTTCCTGTCTCCCTGTGTAATATAGTGATCCAATATTATAGTGCATGCTCTTGTCCTTAACCTCTTTCCTAGTTTAGTCACTGATGTAATTAGCATAGCTGCTGTTGGAGGGATAAATCCCTAGACCATAAAATCCTCATCTGAGGCCTATTTTCCCTACAAATGAATCAATTACTTGTCACCCCACTCATTTAATTCAATCGTCTTTTGTTTATTCAAGAATCTATTGGTTTCCTACCCCTCATCAATTCACAATATCACCTCATTCCTTTACCATGAACACCAGTCAATTTATTGACTGTCCATCAGACTTCAACAGTCCTCATCAAAAAGGGCAGTTTATGCCCTACATCAAGTCCATTTTCTTGTGACAAGGCAATTCAACTTGCCATCATTCTTCAAGACTGTTTGACTTGTCTGTCCCTTCAAGTCATCCTACTGCCTTAAGGGTGATGGATTGTGATTACGTAATGACACAGACTGGGCCTAGTTCTGATTCTGGACTCATGGATCTGTCACATGATCCAGAAAGGGGCTACACTACTCTAAAGGAGTATTTTTTGAATTTCTCTGTCATTTTTGATCAGATCGACTCAGAATGACATCTCCCAGAAATATATGAATTGTACCTATTGAACAGTACCAAACACATGATGAACAGTGTAAGCAGGATTGTTATAAACCAATCCAACTACTGTCCACAAGGTTGAGCCAGGGACAAAGGAGGGAATCACAGAACTAATCTGGATGTTCAGTTCCAAGTGGGGGAAAGTCTTTTGGACAGGGGAAATTGCAGTGAGCCAACAAAGCCCAAGCAATTAAGTGAGAATGTGTGTTTCAGTCAAATTACCACACCCTAAAAATCCCTTCTTGAGACCTTAGTCAAAGTGTAGTTAGAATTCGCTTTTTGTAGTGAGAAATCACCCAGGGACCAGCAGCTGTTCAAGAAGCTTCAAACTGGAGGGAGGGGGAGAACTACTAAATTTGTGTGCTAGCTGCACCTAATATACAATCCAGACTTCAACTCAATAGAAAGTGAAAACGTCGGACTTAAGGGACACATAGAGAAAAAGAAATGAAGTTAAAATGTTCAAAACTGATGGAGATATTCCAATTTCAAGATAAAAGGGGAGATTGACACATTACATGCTATTCCTCTTTCAAATCTGGTCAAGTTCCCTTAAGAAATAGTGGAATAGGTTTCCCTTAGGGTCTTCTCCATTGGACATAAGAGGGACAGAAGTAATTCGCTATTTTGGATGGTGGAGCAAAGGGGGAGTCATGGGGAGGGAGTTGTCTTGTGAAAAATGGAGTTCGTGTCTGCTCATTTTTCCCTTGGTACTGTTCGATGAGTATTTTCAACAGCTTTTAGGGTGTGGTACTTGTGAATGAATCTGATAAGAATTGGTGTCGAAAATCAAGAAATACTCCTTCAGAGTATGAATCATGGCAAGATATTGTTACAGGGACCAGGTTTTTGATCCATTCATTTCGTGTTTGGTACCGTTCGATAGGTACAATTCGTATATTTCTGGGTGTGGTCGTTTCAAGTCGATCCTATCAGAACTGACAGAGAAATTCGAAAAATACTCCTTTAGAGTAGTGCAACCCCTATCTGGATCATGTGACAGATCTGTGAGTCCAGAATCAGAACTAGGCCCAGCCCACACCATTACATAATCACAATTTGTCACCCTTAAGGCAGTAGGATGGCTTGGAAGAACAGACAAGCCATACAGTCTTGAGGAAGAATGGCAAGTTGAATTGCCTTGTCCAAAGAAAATGGACTTGATGTAGGGCATAAACTGCCCTTTTTGATGAGGACTGTTGAAGTCCAACAGATAGTCAATGAATTGACTGGTGGACATGGCAAAGGAATGAGGTGATATTATGAGTTGGAAAGGGGTAGGAATCCAATGGATTTCTTGAATAAACAAATGACAATAAATTTAAATGAGCACAGTGACATATAATTGATTCATTTGCAAGGGAAATAGGCCTCGGATGAGGATTCTATGGTGTAGGGATTTATCCCTCCAACAATGGATCAAAAATGCAGTCCCTGTACCATTATCTTTCTGAGATTCATGCTCTGAAGGAGTATTTCTCGATTTTCGAAGCCAATTATTATTGGATTTGTTTGTGAGTACCATGCCCTGAAAGCTGTCAAAAATTTGCATCAAATGGTACCAAGGGAAAAATGAGCGGACATGAAATCCAGTTTTCACAAGACAACTCCCTCCCTATGACTCCCCCTTTGCTCCACCATCCAAAATAGTGAATTACTTCTGGCCCTCTTATGTCAGATAGAGAAGACCTTCAGGGAGACCTATTCCACTTTTCTTTAAGGGAACTTGTCCAGAATTGAAGGAGAAATAGCATGTAATGTGTCAATCTCCCCTTTTATCTTGAAATTGGAATATCTCCATCAGTTTTGAACATTTTAACTTCATTTCTTTTTCTCTATGTTTCCCTTAAGTCCGACGCTTTCACTTTCTATTGAGTTGAAGTCTGGATTGTATATTAGGTGCAACTAGCACACAAATTCAGTAGTTCTCCCCCTCCCTCCAGTTTGAAGCTCCTTGAACAGCTGCTGGTCCCTGGGTGATTTCTCACTACAAAAGGTGAATTCTAACTACACTTTGACTAAGGTCTCAAGAAGGGATTTCTAGGGTGTGGTAATCTGACAGAAACACACATTCTCACTTAAGTGCTTGGGCATTGTTGGCTCACTGCAATTCCCCCTGTTCAAAAGACCTTCCCCCCTCAGACCTGAACATCTGGATTAGTTCTGTGATTCCCTCCTTCATCACCAGCTCAACCTCGTGGACTGTAGTTGGATTGGTTTTTAACAATCCTGCTTACACTACAAGGATTGTAGCTGTGGGCCTAGCTGAGAATAAAAGTATCTTTTGCCCAGACTTCTATGTGATGCATGAAACCATGACCCTCACCCTCCATCTAGCTATGCATCACAATGATGCAGTCACAATACTAACATATGAATAGGTACAACTATGGCTGCTCCATGAGCCAGCTGTATAATGAAGGATCTGGGGTATGAGTTGCATACAAGTGTGACTCATGCAGTAAGTCAATCCCATAGTCCCTAATCACTAATACCCCCTTTCCACCTTCTAGACAGCTGTTGTGCCCCTTGGCCAATGGCTGCCACATTCATCCTCCCATTCCCCTCTTCCCCTCCCTTGCTTCTCCCACATTTGAGGTGAAGCCAGTGCCTAGTCTCATACATGGCCTCCCTGTTCAAAGTGAGTGCTTAGAATGGTGGGATTTCCTTTCCCTTTCTGTTCACAGACAAGTTGACTCCATCTCATCCAACAACTCTTGTGCATATTCAAAGTCAGATAGTGCACTATTACACCCTGGCTCTAATGTCCCCATGCTGCATGTGCCACCCTCCTTGTGTCCATGAATCCCACCATGTGTGTGAATTCATCACATGACTGAACCCAAACTCATATTCACCCCACAACACTGTATCTGAAAGTATAGCCTTTATTGACTTGAAATGTAACCTGGAATCATGGCCCCTGTGGCTAACCTGCAACTGAAACTGAAACCATACCTATACCCTGCAAAAGTTGCCTGACTGTACTGTGACTGACCTGGAACCATAACCCATGATGCTGTTACACCCCATCTTCACCTATCATGTGCACACCCTCCATTCCTTGTACTGCCTGTGCAGATATGCCTTATGTAACCAAACCTGCCACTTTTTTTTTTTTTCATTTGTTCCTGGTGGACCTTTTTTTTCTGTTCTGATTGAGACCTGTCCTCTGTTGTTGGGATTGGATCAGTCTCATCTTGATTATGTAATCCACCTGATGTACAGCATATAGCTCAGGATTTCCTGATCTCCTATTAAGTTTTTCTCTCACTAACACCCATAAGTCTGTATGCCTCCATTTAAAAAATGATATAATCTGTATATTCATGAGATAACCACATTGATTATGCCAAATTGAAATGCATTTCATCAAGGTATTTTAAATGGAAATTCATATTAAAATAGCATTTGGGACCCTGTGTAATGGGATTGGACTATCTACATTAACTTAGTCGATATGTGATACTGCTTATGTAACTAGTTCTTGTGTTTGTAAGGCTGTGGCATTTACCAAAATAACTATCTTCTCTTTTACACTTCAATGCTCTTAGCTAAGGTCACACTTCTGTGTCTAGTAGCCATTCATACAAATGATATGCCACAGCTGCACCCACATGTGCTCCCTTCTGCTTCAGTCTAACTATCTCCTGGGCTGTACCTTAGATGACCAAGAGGTGAGTTATTGTAGTAGCATCTATCCATTAGCTCAAACATGTGACTAGTTGTGACACCTAACCTTTAACCACCACCTACTTCCTCTCCCTCAATTCCCACTTCCTTTCTGACTCTAAACACAGGAAGGCAAGTGCCCAATGTGCATATGAGGATGGTACAAGAGGCCAGCACCAATCATATTGCTTTTGCCCTTGCCCCTGTAGATAACACCTTGTTCTTGACCCTTGGTTCAAGACCTCAACCCATGGCTCTTGTCCCTCACCATTATTAGGCATGCTCTACTCAAGAAGCATGAGATACTAGTGTCTATTGTGCTTCCCTCTCACTGCCTGTAATAACGTGGTCCTCGACTTCGAGGGACTGTGGTATTTGTCATCGTTAGATGAGGTGGATTTGAGGGACCTGTGAACAGAAGGAGGAAAGTAGTCCAACCACTCTAAGCACTGGCTTTGAGCGGGAGGGCCATGAACGAAGCTAAGCACTGGCTTCGCTTCAGATGGGGGAGAAGCAAGAGGAGAGGGGGGAATGGGAAAGGGGAAATGGTAGTAGCTGGCCAAAGGGCTCAGCTACTATCTATGGGGGAAAGGGTGGTTAGTGGGTACACTAGAGGAGTGTACTTACCTAGCCGAGTTGTGCTCATACGCAACTCCCTTTATCTGTCTCTGCCCCATGCTCTATGGCGATGGATCACGGGTCTTGATGCGATTGGTTCGTTATGTGACTTGGTCACGTAGTGGTTGCATGGCTACATTGATTTCACAGTTTGAGTGGGAGCTACGAGGTCTGGGCAAAAGAGTGATTTGATTCCGGCATGACCAGGACTTAGAATCCTCGTGGCTGTGCTATTGCATAAGGTACTAGAGGGGACAGGACTTGTACATACTCTATGTAGAATGGCCCTATATTACAGTGCCCCCCAGTGCAGTGTCAGGATTCTATTGGGAGGATGCCCATGTCCTCAAGATCTAGATCCTCCAGCATGATCTCGTAATGCTTGAACCATCCATTCCACTGGAATTGCTCGCCCACATAAGTGCTGCAAGCGGTAAGGGAAGTGGGATTGACTTCTGGGGTAGCTCGGGCGAGCCATTCGAGCGTGGTCTGGTGGTGGCCCCGAGAGGTATCTGGATGTTGAACTTAATGGGGTCCTGGTAGGATAGGTGCCTCCTAAGTAGCAAATCCAATTTTTGCGTGGCCTCGAGTATTTCCTTGGTGTTGAAAGCTGTGAGTAGGCATAGATACTCAATTCGTCTGGTGAAGAGCGTCAGGATCTCCTTCAGGGTGAGAAGGTACCTGGACATTAAACTCTGAGATAGCCCTTGCACTTGTGGGGGGCCATTGGGGTGGAAAAGCTTAATTAGATTGGCAGATTTGAAGTTCGCGCCCAGGGGTCATGAAGGGCTGCCTTTTACTAGGATAGGTTGAGGGGGTGGGCAGAGCTCTAGTCTCTCGCGGATCCTTGCCAATAGTACCTCAAGTACTCGTTCTGAGACTTCAGGGCTCCAGGGGCAGTAGAGGCTTTCATTGTATCACCACACTTGCACTGAGGGCTCAGAGGGATAGAACTTGGTGGCTAATTTTTGACTTTCCAATGCTCTACACTGTCAGGGCCATGCTGTGACGAGAGCACCAAACAAATATAAACACAGATAATTCCGGCTAAGTCCGGTGTAAGTCCGGCTAAGTCCGAGAGAATCCGGGCAGGAATGAGATAATGAAGATAGGAGGAAACGGAGAGGCAATCCAGCAGCCCGGAAGGGACTAGGCGGAAACAAGCACAGCGGTCCTTAAGCTCGCGGAGTCAACTGGAAAATACTCGGACCTGTAGTCCGGAGTAACAGCGGAAATCCTGAGAGACCAAAGCTGGGGTCTCTGGACTTCGCTCTCGGACTACTTATACATGATGACTATACTACGGGGGAGTGATCGCTAAACTGGAGGTGGTTACAAGGGGGACAGGAACAGGAACAGGAACAGGAACTCGGCCAGGGGGTGAACCGGAAGCAATGGGAAATGAAAGGGAAATGAAAAGGAAATGAAACCAAGATAGGGTTGGACCGGAGTCAAACTGGAATCAAGCCGGAAGCAAAGTGGACTTGGGCGAGGGAAATAAGTGGAGAACCGGACTGGAGGTGGGCGGACGAGGACCGGAGTTGACCGGAGTAGACCGGAGTAGACCGGAGTTGGGGGCGAACCCTGACATACACACACAATCTCTTTCCGTGAAGACGAGAGTGAGATGGGGCTCCTCGTATAGCCATTGCTTAACCCCTGAGCCATATCGTTCAAGTAATTCCTCCTCTAAGCATCCTTTGGACTTCAGGTACACAAACGGGTAGAATTCCACTGGGAATTGGTCCATTCGTGTATCCAGTGGTCCCCAGACATCATCTGGGTCCTCTTCTTTGGCGGGTTCAGTTGCCGTCCCTGAGGAGTCCTGTGTTGGCATCCTCAGGCAAGGTGAAGTCGGGAGTGGAGGACTGTTCGTCATCCTCATAGGGCACCAGTTCCTCTTCCGGGTAGGTGACAATGTTTGCACAGGGCCTAATGTGTTTGCTCTGGTGGTGATTCAGGGCATGGTCATCGCAGGGACCCTGTGGCTGCTGCAACATACAGATCGTAGTCTTTGATGCGAGGGAGTAGTGTGGGGGGGGGGCGCCATAGGACCGTAGGCCAGATCAATTAATCGTGCCGCTAGCTTGTATCGCAGCTGTGGTTCGGGGAGCGATTCAGGCTGGTGCCATTCAAATCCTCTACGTTCCGCCCATTCCTGACATATCAGGTAGTTTTGGGATAGCAGTGAAGGGGGAGGGATAGCATCTTCATGTTTGGCCCATTTGGTCAGCGACAATGTCTCCAGGCCCAGACATTCTTGCAGCTCATTCAGAATGGGCAAGTAGCCTCCTTCGTGGGTGTGCAATAGCCAGTGCACAAGGCCTCCAGATAGTTCTCCTTGGGGGGACCTTGGGGCATGCAGAAATAGGAAGGATGATGACAGTAGTAAGGGCCGGTCATCTTCATGTCCCACGGGTGCCCCTCCTCCATCACCCATATTTCCTCTGGTGAATTCACAAGTCGTTGGCACCCCAAGTCCACCAGACATTTCTCAAAGGACTCACAGATCAATTTTTGCACGTAGGCATCCCGTAAGTCCCGATGGGGGTGCCTGGCCTTGATTTCCTTCTCTGTGTCAGTCCATAGGGGTGAGTACTGCGTAGTGCCACGGGGGTAAAGCTCGAGGTTAGGGGTTTCATTTTCTATAGCCATTGACCACATGGGGGCCCCTAATTCTGTGAGTCCCCTTCTGATGAGGATGGAATGACAATCGTGGGTGGAGACAATCAGGCCTGTAAGGCGCATTGTAGTCCTGAAGTGCAGGGGTTGGAATCGTTCCCTGAAACAGAGTAGGTAGAGAATGACCTGGAAGGCAAGAGTCACGAATCTGGTAGTGTTGAGTATGCGCCTCCTAAGCTCCTGTGCGACGTGGGCTGCTTTCCACGTGGGGGCTGGGGTCATTCCTTGCTGGAGGAGGTACTGCCAGGATGGCCCAAAGTGCCAGTCCTGGTCATAGCTGGATGGCAGGATGATGTGGAAGCGGGCCATCACTTGGTCTATCCGTCTTATGCACCACAGCATTGTCTCTCTGGCCACCTGAACCTCTTTGAGGAATTTTAGTGAGAGGGAACACAGGTTGGGGTTCGGTCCTCGTGACTGTAGGAGATGGATATGCGGATTGAAGTTGAACTGTGGGACATCGAGGGGGATAAAGGCCCGATGCAGTGGGAAGGCATAGACTTTAGGAAGCAGCTGAGTTCAGTATGTCCATTTGAACTTCCCTAGCCATCCCCACTCGTCTAGATGCTCCCATCAGTAGCCATAAGGGTCACTCGCAAATGGGGGCAATCCCTGAACGCAAGGGTAGGGCCCGGCAAGGTTCAAGGTGGTGAGATGGTATATGAAGAAGCGGGCACACTGTTGGGTTGAGAGATATTTGGCAGGATGACGTTCAGGGTTGTCCTCCTCATCCCCATACTGGGCATAGTGGAGGTCCATAGGATCCATATTATCTCCAGGCATCGCATAGCGGCACCCATGTCTGATACCCCTATGTCTGCAAGCTCCCAGTTGCTGCATCAGGGTTGAGATTGAAGTGGAGGTTGAGACTGAGGTTGAGACTGAGGTTGAGGAGAGAAGAAGAGGAAGAGAGAGAGAGAAAAGAGGGAAAAGAGGGAATCTACAAGTGCTGGGAGGAATGTATAAGTAGGGGACTCCACTATGGCCTTGTGGAGTCCTCATTTTCGCTGCCACATTCTTCCAGGGTCCTGTGGTACTCCCTGAGGCGAGAAAAGGCATTCCATAGCCCTGGCTCGGGCTCGAATGTGTTGTGCTCAGGCCTGTACCCTTTCCACCTCACTAGGTACTCCCTCCTTCTCCTCAACCGATTGTAGCAGTGTCCTACAATTTTCTCTACTTCATATTCTTCTTCCTTCGCCAGTTCCCTTAGCTCAGGGAGCCTGGCTCATTTGTCATCTTGCTCGTCATGGTGGTATTTTACCAGATGCTGTATATTTATGATCGGGTGCATCTTATATTTGGGGGGTATATTCACATGGTAGACTATGGGATTTATCTTTTCCGAGATCTGAAATGGCCCAATGCGTCATTGGACTAGCTTCCTCCCTGTGCCTTGCACGTTGACCAGCTTGAGGGAGTGGGGGTTCACTAGAACCTCATCCCCTTCCTCGAATTCTTCATCGCACCTCCGCGAATTATAGGCTTTCACTTGCCTGGCTTGGGCTCTTGCTAGGGCATCCTGGGCTAGTGAGCGATGGGCTTCCATCTCACCTATGAATGAAGAGGCGGCTGCGTTGTCCAGCTCTGTTCGTTCAATGCCCCTTCCCATTGGGTCCATAGCAGTCGCCTTAGTCTTGGGGGAGTACCCATGTAAAAGGAAGAAGGGTGAATAACTGGTGGAGGAATGAGGCATTGAGTTGTGGGCCATCGCGAGTGTTCCTAGCCACTGGGCCCAGGAACTGCAATTCCCAGCCATGTAAGCGCGTAGCACCACTTCGAGCATGTCGTTGGCCTTTTCTGTTTGTCCATCTGTCTGCGGGTGATGGGATGTTGAGAGGAGTAGATCCAGCTCAAGGTGTTTGGCAACTGATGCCCAAAAGGATCGGGACCACCTGGTGTCCCGGTCTGTGATCATCTGCCTTGGGAGACCATATTTCAGGATGACATGCTGGATGAACATCCTGGCGAAGCCCTCCTGTTTTAAACTTGAGGAGGTGGGGACATATTGGACAAATTTGGTAAGCTTGTCCACTATCACTAGCACCACATCATGCCCCTCTGACTTCGGGAGGCCTGTAATGAGGTCTAGGGTCACTACTTCGAACAGGAGTAGTGGGATGGCGTGGGGATGTAGCTTTCCCAGCAGTCCTCATTTGTCTGATTTAATCTTCTGGTAGATGTCGCATGTCTTAGTGTAGTCGACTACATCTGCCCACATCTTGGGCCAATAGAATCACATGGCGAGCTTGTGAAATAGCCTTGAGGATCCTGCATGGGCGGTTTCCCAGGGTGACTCATGTGATTCCTTGAGTATCCTGTGTATTTCTGACTTCAGCATGCATAGTTGGGCTACCCAGTCTGCATCTTGGAAGATCAGAAGTCCTTCTTTGGACTTATAAAATCTCTGAGCCACCAAGAGCACCGATTCATCTTCTGCTGCTTCGCTCCATGGTTGCCGGAAGCTGGGGTCCACTTGGTATCCTTGAACGAAGGCTTCTATTCTTTGGGGGCTGATCTCGATGTCTAGCATTCATGGTGTGTGTTCTCGGCCTGGGGGGTTTGCTGTTCTGGCTCTTTGCTGCGCAGCCAACTCTATCTCATCTGTTGCACCAGTGGTAGCCTTCCCTTCCTCTTGGAGACGTTGCTTCTTGCTCTGCGCTCGGGTGGAAAGGAATGCCGCTCACTCAGCGGGCTTCCTCTCTACTATATCTTCCCATGCGTACATCAGTTGTGTTGGGAGCTGAGTTGGCAGGGAGGGGGAGCTATCTTCCACAGGTGATTGATGCGGCGGAACCTGTCATAGCCTTGAGAGGGGGTTGACATTGGAGTGAACAATGCCCACTCTGTGTACTATATCCAGGCCTGTATATGCCGCAAATACTGCCCCCCATGCCGCGAGATGTCTGTTGGCATTTTCGTATGTCCTGGCCCATTGCAGAGCTGTGGGATCCATAATCACAATGTTTTTCTTGCCTTCGATGAAGGGTTGGAAATGCACTAGTGCTTCCTTAACCCCTAGGGCTTCTCTCTCCGTTGCCGAATAGTTTCATTCGGCAGACTTGAGGGACCTACTCCAGTAGGCGATTACTCGTTTGACATGCACTATTGTGTCTTCCATATTCTTGGCCCAGGGGCTGGGGTCAGGCACGTCATTTGTATTCTTCGAGGCTTGATGAGCTATTTTCAGGACAGGCTCGCCTTTTGCATGAGCAGCCAGGATCTTATCATATATTTTTGTACCCTTCAGATTTCTCATTGCTATTGGCTGGATTTGTTGTAGACTGGCCCCTATGGCTACGTCCGATGCATCGGAATATATATGATACGGCCTAGCTGGAATCAAGTGACCAAGCATGGGGGCTGAGACCAGCCCTTCTTTGACATCTTCGAAGGCTCGTTCTTGCTCCACCCCCCAAGTCCAGCTTGTGCCTTTTTGTAGTAGTTTGAATAATGGTGCTGCTTGCTCTGAGTAGTGTGGTATAAAGTGCAAGAAGTAAACGGCCATCCCCAGGAACATTTGCAGCATTGCTCTATTATGGGGCAGGCTAGGTCTGTAACAGCCTTGATCTTTTCCTTGTGGGTTGACAACCCAAGTCGGGAGACCTTTTGCCCCAGTAGTAGGATAGAGGTGTACATGAAGTGGCACTTCTTGGGAGCCAAGGTTAGTTTGGCTTCAGCACATGCCTGTAGGACTTGGTCGAGGTGCTCCAGGTGCTCCTCATATGATTTTGAATACACTATGATGTTGTCTATGTACACCAGTGAGAATATCCATAGAAATGGGGCGAGGATAGATTGCATCATCCTCTGAAAGATTGAGGGGCCATTCCTAAGGCTGAAGGGCATTCATTTGAATTGCCAGAGCCCTTGGTGAGAACAGAAGGCTGTTTTCTCTTTATCCTCCTCATCTATTGTCATCTGATGGAATCCCGCCAGTGCATCAAGGGTGGACAAGACCTGTGATCCTGACAGGGCTTGCAGGATCTCTGTTTGTCGAGGGATCAGGAATTCATTGGGTATAGTCATGGCGTTGAGTTTCCTGTAGTCTACACAGAATCTCAGTTTCCCATTTCAATATGCTATAACTACAGGGGTGGCCAGGTACTTTTTGAAGGTTCCACCACCTCCTGACGGATCCACTTGTCCATCTGCTCATCGATCACTTGTCGTTTTGCTGGAGAAGCCCTGTACATAGGCATGGACATGGGGTGGGCCTCCTCCTTCATGCAGATCTTGGCGATCGTTTCTAATGTCCCCAGGTGATCATCGAACCCAAACACCTGGATATGCTTTTTGATCAGAGCCAGAGTCTTTGCTTTTATATCTGGAGGGGCATCTGGAGCAATGTCTATGAGTTCTTCGAGTTTCTTTGAGTCATACATAGTCGGGTCTGCAGGCTCTGACATTTTAGGGCCCCAAAGCTCATCAGGACCATCGGGTCCTGGGGGAATCTCCAGCACTCGTGACTTCATTGATGCTTGATCTGATAGATCCTTGTCCCTTAGTGATCCTTGGGCGATCTTCTGCACTACCTGGGCATAGGCTTTCAAGTGCTGTGTTCGTTCGTCATCCCTGGCCTATCGAAGTACTGCTCTGGGTCATGTAGGACGCCCAGTACATCGCCCTTGTGAATCCATTCTGCAGTGGGGGATGTATTGGCTACCTGCACTATGAGCTCTTTAGACTTAAGCAGTGCTGATGGAGCCGCTAGGAAGCACCCATTGCTCGTGGGAAGTGTAACCCTCTCCATGAACCATTCCTCGCGCCCCGCTACTAGACCTTCCACCGGAACCCTGGCGGCCCATCCAGGATGGATTCACATGTCCTTTGCTGCTCGCAACAGGCATGGCATGTGGCAATATTCTTGGCACCTGTCGGGGTTCCTGGAAGTGGCTAGGTATGCGGTGCGATTCCAGATCCCTTGGGGATGGCGTGGCTGGACTTGAACATTTCTTGCCACAAGGGGGGTCGAATGAGCATGAATGTCAAATTGCTCCTCTGGCTGACTGATCGAGAGGCATGTCTCTTGTGCCGTTCTCAGCACAGAGACCTCATAGTTAACCTGGAAGTCCTCCCCTAGCAGCATGGGATGTTCATTCCTGGTATCACATAGGCTTCCTCAAGGAATTCTAGCATTCGACCATCCATTGTAGGCATGAAGACTTGAAGGTTCACATAGCCTAGGATTTTTGCTTGGTTGGTGAGCTCAAAAAGGCTAAGTTTCATCCCCTTTTGTAATTTTGGGCAATGTTCCAAGGCTTTATAGCATTCCTCTGATATCAGCGTGATGTCAGCACCCGAATCTAGTCGTAGCTGTACTTCTGGACTCGAGAATGACCCCAGGTAGCCACCGTATATGCTAAGCGCTGTAATGCCCAGAGCTGATTTCCCTGGGGTGTGGTTCTAGCCTTGAGGCAACGAATAACCTTCACTGGAAGGTCATTCGGAGCCTTTGGTGATTCCAGCAGCCTGTTCTTGACTGGCTTTGATGCCACGGCCACTGCTACGAATTGCTGGCTCGTTTCTCCCAGATTGCAGGGGCACTGTCTATCAGGAGGTTTTCTTGGGGAATCCAGGAAGGATCTCACAGGAGGGGGAAGCTGTATATTACTTGTTGCTACATTTACATTATGCAACAAGTGTTCTTGAGTCTCTATATATGTGGGCTTCTGATAGGTTACAGGGGAACTAGACAGCAAAGCTGTGTTCATCCATCCCGTAATTAAAAATCCTGGCTGGAATCTACAGCAGCTGAATATGCTGCTTTGTAATTAGGCATTTCATAATGCTGGTGTTCCTTTTTGAGCATTCTCCTCTTGAGACAATTGGAGTATGCTCCATAGTGTTTACATTCCCAGACCCAATGCTTCTTGCTCCCACAGGTGAAACATTTCTGGCTGGGCTTGTTATGGCTGACCACAGAGTCATCTCGAGGATATGGGTATGTCTTTTTGACATTATCCGCTGGCTTGTTCGAGAGGGGTATGTGGCGCTGAGGATGATAGGATCGGCCTGCCGGGTGCTTTCCTATGTTAAATGCTGTCGAGGAGGCCCTATTTCCTTCTGCTTCCTCACTGGAGTAGTAGAAGGCTCCCTTGGAATCGTCCTCAAAGGGGGAGTGCAAGGAATCCTCCTCCCTTTCTTCATCATTGCCCTGCATGGCTAAATTGGCTCTCTTGGAGCTCCTTGCTCCTAGACAACGTCAGTAGTACTGTGAAGATCTTCACTGGGTGATCAACGTGGCTTCAAATTGTTTGGCCGACATCAGGACCGATTCTATCAGGGGCTGGTCACTCCAGTGCAGGATGACATCCCACTTGGTTGGCGTGTTGTTCATGACCAAAGCTGTTTCCTCAGGACTATTGGGGGTGAATTGCAAGAAAATGTGTGAGAGGAGGATTCGCTGTTGTATGTACTCTGCAGGTAATTTGTCAGGGTACTTGGCACTGCGGAAGACCTCTTCATTGTATTTGAGGCGCTGCACCGTGTACCAGACTTCTCCTAGATAGCGGTGTAAGACCCACTCATGCAGGTTGTCCCACGACTGGAGAATTGAGTGTTTGATGGGCATGGAGTGCACCCGCCAAGCAGTTGCTACTGCTCCTTTGAAACGGCATGTTGCTATCATGGGCAACTGGCCCTCCAATGTAGGGCCTAGACTGGCAAGATCATTACATTCATACAGCCAGTCAATTGCTGTCTCGTGAGCTCTGTCCCATTCAGGTATGGTAGACCATTTAAGCTTATTGTCCCACACGATGCCAGAGGGCGGGGCATTGGAGAGCGGTCCTTCAGGCCCAGGAGGACCTGGTGGGCCTGGCAGGCCAGGAGGGCCAGGAGGACCTGTGGGAATGGGGGGGCCTGAGGGACCTCCACTAGGAGGGGATCCTGGCCCTTGGCTTCCTTGTCCTGGGCCTCCTCCACCACCCAGGCCTCCATTTCCACTGCTTGGACCTCCACCTCCACCTCCACCTCCACTAGGGCCTTCGCTGTTTCCCCCTTCTGGCAGGCCACTCCCACTACCCTTCGAACTGTGGGGTTGAGAGGGTGGTGGATCCTTGACTTGTAGGTCCCCTGTGAAAGATTCAGGGCTCATGCACCTTGAAGGACCCGGGGGAGGCATATTCCCATTCGACACTTGGGAAATGATGGGGGCTTGCCCTAGTTTGGATAGTGGGGCTTGTATTGGGTTACTTGCGAAGAGCGAGCTGAGCTGGGGCATCGGGGCCACTTTGATTAGGCCCGAATAATAGTCATGGGCTCTGGTGGCTCCGGGGGCAGGTAGGGCAGGCGTGTCAGTGACGAGGTTCCACGCCTGGCCGGGAGGTAGCCTTGCATTCTCCACTACATTTGATCATGCTATGAGGTAGCTGGCATGTGGCAAACGACCCTGCGCTTGTTGGGTTGGTCCTAAGGCTGGGGCAATCCTGCTTGATGATTTTCGGACTGTCTGGCCTAATACCGTTCCCATTTCCCATGCTCCTGCGGGCTCTCTACTCGATCCCAGAGGTTGTGGCTTTGACGGGGTCCAGAGGGTATTCTTTAACCCTTCCCCTAGAGTGGAGATTCGCTGGGAAAGGACCTCGAAGCAATTCTTGGGATTTGGGGTGACGGGGATGCTCTCTTGGGGTCATTGATCCTCAAGAGGGACATCTTGCCAAATGGCTGGCAATGCTTCCAAATTGATAGATGAAGCCCGGAGCGCAGAGGAGCTTCCTCGCAAGCCCTGCCTGGATGACTGTCCAGGCCAGGCGGGCAAATCTATTATTGAGCCAGCACCTGCTCTTGGACTTTGCGAGAAGTCATGATTCACGTCTCCACTGGACTCCTGGAATTCATCCAGGGGGAGAAATAGCCCCAAGCTGTGGGGATCTGTGTTTATGCGGGGGAGGGGTTGGACTCTGAGGGCATCTTCCAGCTTAACGTCATAGTACATGTACTTCAGGGCTTGACTGCCTGAGAAGGGATACCTCGTGGCCTGGTTGATAGGGCGAGTGCCATTGAGATCGGCTTCAATTGCTTCCCATCCCACAGTGAGGGCCTGACAAGCCACATTCTTGGTAGGGAGGCATGGATCGAGCCATGCTTTATGCAGACGGTCCTTCAATTCAGGCGTAGGGGAAGGGAGTCCTCCGTAGCCATAGGGGTTGATAAGGTTTCCCCCTGGTGCAGCTTTCTGAGCTTGGCAAGTCTCTCAAATGTTAAGTCGACTTGTAGTTTTAACAGCCTATCAGCCATCATGAGCTCTTTGAGTTGATTGGATATCCACAATTGCTCTGTTAATTTGGAGTCATGATCTATTACAAAACAATGTGGTTCCTCCCCCACTATCCCTATGACATCCATAATGACATGCTGCAGCCTCTCCAAGGCTGTCTGGATCATAATAATGAGCTCCCTGTCCATGAACCATCTCTGCTGCCCTTTGTCAAACAGGAAGTAGGCAGTGTGGTACTGTGCTGGTGTGAATTTCGTCCACACCATCAAGAATTGGTATGTGGTGATGGGGGCCATGGAGAAAGGGTCCGTATAGTTGCCTACTGGCTCATCTAATTTGCGTGTGATTTCAAGATAGTGTTCTAGAGAATGGAGATGAGGGGGAATGGCAATGCATTTGTGCATTGCAGGGTGATATAGGACATCGTTGTGTTGAGATGATGGGATGTGATGCGGGATTGCATCATTAGCATTGGGTTTCGAAGGTTGACCCCATTTACTCATATTGCATGGCATGGATTGGAGTGAGTGGGACAGGGAGTCTGGTGATGGCAGAGGGTTGGTTGGTTCGACCACCTTGTCAGCTAGAGGGAACCAATGTAATAATGTGGTCCTCAACTTCGAGGGACTGCAGTACTTGTCATTGTTAGATGAGGTGGATTCGAGGGACCTGTGAACAGAAGGAGGAAAGTAGTCCAACCGCTCTAAGCACTGGCTTCAAGTGGGAGGGCCGCGAATGAAGCTAAGCACTGGCTTCGCTTCGGACAGGGGAGAAGTGAGAGGAGAGGGGGGAATGGGAAAGGGGAAATGGTAGTAGCTGGCCAAAGGCTCAGCTACTATCTATGGGGAAAGGGTGGTTAGCGGGTACACTAGAGGAGTGTACTTACCTAGCCGAGTTGCGCTCATATGCGACTCCCTTTATCCATCTCTGCCCCATGCTCTATGGAAATGGATCATGGGTCTTGATGTGATTGGTTCATTATGTGACTTGGTCACATAGTGGTTGCATGGCTACATTGATTTCACAGTTCGAGCAGGAGCTATGAGGTCCAGGCAAAAGAGTGATTTGATTCTGGCGCGACCGGGACTTAGAATCCTCGCGGCCGCGCTATTACATAAGGTACTAGAGGGGACAGGACTTGTACATACTCTATGTAGAATGGCCCTATATTACACTGCCCCATAGGCTTTTCCCTGTCTTCAACTTGACCTTCACTCCTGCACCTTATTTCCAGTGCATTCATTACACCCTGGGGCTGATGCACTTATTTTCGAGGATGTCAAATCAGATGTGGAATCAAGACAATGCTCCCCACATGCAGCCTGGTCAGCCAATTATCCATATCTAACTAGATGCTTCAAGGGTTGTATTTATATAGTCTAACTAGACATCAGAGCCCGGGGCCCCCAGGGGCCCCTGCCATATTATGCATCATATATTAATATATTATTATTATATTATATACATCCATAGGCTTGCCCAGTAGGGCTCACCCATGTGCCCAAGAAGAACAGCCCAAGGCTGCTCTTCTTGTGCAATTGTAGCCAAAGAAGCCCTTACCTTGATGTGTGGGGGGTTGGCTTGGTTCACTGAGTTTGGGTTCGCGGGGTGTTTGTCTGGCGGGTTTGGGGTCCTGGGGTTTGGCTCAGCAGGTGAGGGGTCAGGGGGTCACATGGATTCAAGTACAAGATCTAGAAAAGAAAACAAGATGTTAGTTGGACAAGCATCACAAGAAGAGCAGTTTACACTGCTCTTCTTGCACCACAAGACTAATAAAAACAACTCACCTTGTAGTACCACACACCCAAGGCAGCAGGTGTGTGGTACTTTATGTTCCCCATATATTGCTGACCAGGTTTCAATATGTGGGGTGGCGGTATAGAAGAGACCTAATGGGCTTTATTTGTTTTTGATCAGTTTTTAAATGTTATAAGTTGTTTGTTTAGAATGTGTTAGATGAGGACAGATCAGTTTCGATGGGTTATGTGCCACTCAACTGTTGTTTTGTACTGGTTTTGTTGTTGGTTTGACCTCAGGACTCAAACACAAGACTCCAAGATAGATGCTTAGCACAAGATTTGAACACAGGACCTTCAGATACTCCAAAACGCAGATAACAAGACACCAAGATTCGAACACAAGACCTTAAGACACTTCCAAGATCCTTCAAGACACAACTGCAAGACTCAAGATTCAAACACATGACTTCAAGAATGGATGTCTAGCAACTCCTGCTCTGAGGGTTCTACAACTATCCACTATACTTCACACAACTAAGCAAGACTGACACACTCTGATTCTCTTATTCCCTTTTATACTCTTCTCCTTGTTTGAGATACTATTATTCTCTCTACTAATGGGTACTTGGATACTAGGGTACAATGATCCTCAGGGAGCACCTTGATCCTTGGAGGGGACTCCTCTTCAGATGATCCTCTACACTAAATCCCCCCTCTCTTTATACCTTTCTGAATCCTCCACATGACTCATCCTCTTACTAATCCCCTTACTCACCCTTTAGTCATGCTCACTAATCACCTTACCAATTGTTTTACTCATCTCCCTCCTTACTAACCTCTTGGTAGATCACCTGCCCTTAAGTCATGTGCCAAAATGCGGATTTCCTTAGTATAAGTGGTTATACTTCTCTTCCAGAGTTCAATGCTGGCAAGATGCAGATTTTCTTGAAGGGCTTAAACCAAGGGGTTTTTGAGGCCAGAACATTTTCTCTTCTACAGGTGGTGAACACTTTTTGATTGCAGTCCCTTGCAATCTTCCTACATCATAGCATGCAAATTCCTCCTGCTCACCCAACTGAAATACCACCATTTCCATCCCTCTATCCACCACAAAAAATTCTCTACTGACAGCCCTTGTCCTCTCCATATAAGATTGCTGATAGTCAGATAAAAGGCTTATTTCCTTTTACATCAGCATTCATTTATACTCCTATCATCCCTTCATTAGGCTTACCCTGCAATTCATCTGTGATTGCTAGGTACAAGTGACTTGTGGCAAAGGTCCGCAGAGGTACAACGTCATTCTCTGCTACTCGCAATAGCACAACGAACTTGATTTCGATGTCTCGACAGCGATAGGGGACATAGCTCCGCAGCATAGGTATGTCATAAATCATCCATTTTATTTCTTTTGATACGAGTATTCCTTCATAACATGTGTGAGGAGTTGGGCGATATCGAATGGATGCCGAGGGCTGCAAAAGACGAAATGGTTCTGGACCGTGATAATTGAATGCTCAGTAAAGTAGACAGGTAACTTGGAGAGGCATGGAGACAACCTGATCACTTTCGATTGATGAAGGCATGAGTTCAATCTGCCTTTATACCCATTCTTGTTTCTCTTATCTCTTGTGACAGCTTATTTGAACTTCGACTTCTTTTTGCACTTTTATTGATTCTGCCATTGTTTGTCAACACCAATGACCCTTTTTTGGAAGCTAATTAACTGCACCCCATATCCCTCTTCATTCATTTAGTTGTCTGAGATAAGCTTCATAAGCAAGAGCACTATTGGTTTGATGAAGACTTCTTTACCTGTGACATACTCCCAATTTGTTCCTTGGTACTCAAACGGGGAAGACAGGTGATTGAAACCATGCTGATAACAACGACGATTCGGAATATTGAACACAAATATGTCACCATCGATGATCCCACCATTGGCAAGGTCCACATTTCTGTAACGATCTGGTACCCGCATGTCAAGTATTGCCATAGACCCTTTGATTCGAATAATCCATGCTTGCATTATGGTCTCGTAGCCCGTTGGTACAAATCCAACCATTTTGCCCATCGCTGCTTCCAGAGTTTGAAAATGCTCAATCGATGCCAAGGTTCATCGATATACGTGTGTTATCATCATGAGTGGTTGTGGGTATGGAATGAATCTTTGATAGTCAAAGGGAATGCGAGAAACTTGAGGCATGGTGAACACTTTTGATTTTTGCTCCTAGTACTATTGTTCTATTTATTCCCTTCCTTCAGATCGTCCTGGCCTGATATAGCCTTATGTCCAAATTTCTTCAAATTAAATTTGTCCTCTTTTTCCTTTTGTGGTTTAGATCGATCCATATTCAAATCTCCATTCTTAGAAGTCGGACAAATCATGCACAAATACAGGGATGAAGCAATCGCCTAAAGGAATTTCCCCATATAGGTCAAGTTCCAATTCCACCCTGACTTTAAAGACCATCTCATTTCATTCAATAATGGTGCAATCGTAATTTGTGAGCAGTGCATAGGTGAAATGGAGAGGATTCGCCTGAACATTTGGACAAAAATATCCATGTTCGCCTTTTCACAAGTACAATAGTGGTGAAGCCAGACTAGTTATGATGACGCTTGCTCGCATTCGTTGTTCAACACTCGGGTTGGTGGTTATGACTTGGATATCCTCGTCCATCTGGTTTTAAACTTCTTTTTAGATGACTGAAAGCTTTTTAAGTCAAAACTCTTACTGTGCAAGTGATATTGAGTATGAGGATGAGAGCGGATTTTTAGAACTGTCTAGTCTTTTATATATGTGGAATTTCAATTGGTCTGGGTTTTTGAGGCCAGAACATTTTGTCAGAGTTCTTCCTGTTTTCCTTTGTTCTTTTGGATATCTCTTAGTTCAACAGTTCCTATTCCTCACTTGCTTTTGTTCCTATTTCCCTCCTCTTTTTTTATTTTTATGATGAAGGTGCAGATGATGTGTTCGACGTGTTGGACATCGGGTTTATTGTACATTTACGCAAGTGTATTCACTCAGGTTGAAAGAAAAGAAAGAAAAAAAAGATGGTTGAGACAGACAGGTTGAAGAGATTGCCCATAAGGCAGTAGTGATTCAATGGACGATGGTTGTACAAGAACTCAAGTGCATTCACTCAGAAGAAAGGAAAGGAAAAAAAAAAAAACTAGAGACGATGATTCGCGAGTCAGACTTGGAGATGGTTGGGAGGGGATTGGGGAAGGGAGAATGAAATGATCATTGAGAAACATATTCTTGAGGTTGCGGAGTGGGTGGTATGAAAGTCATATTTAGGGACATGTATCTTCCCTATACCATTGTGTAAGGTCTTGTGCTTTTGTGCGCATGGATAAAGTGTTACAATGTTACCATTCTTCAACTTTGTTCTCGACTTCTATCATGTCATCTTCTTCTTCTTCTTCCTGCATAGGCGAAATAGGTGGCAAGATAGGGTTATGACCCGAGATATCCGCGAGCTTGAACGGATGTGGGTCTAGCTTAAGCAGAGCCCATTCTTTATCGCACAGTTTGGTCTGAATTTCTTGAACCGTGCAGGTATATTTCTCGATTGCGTAAGGCTGGCACTTGAGAGGGGACACGAAACGACTTCCATCTGCAAAAACATCTAAGAGGTTAGTAAGGCACCTGGCAAAACAACGATGGAGACAGAAAGTGTAAATCGGGGAGTATAGTTCTTCTTCTTGTCTGACTATGTCTGTGGCGAGAGAAAAGATGCGGGAAAACTTGTCACTCTGCGTTAATTCAATCTGTTGGCTGCTCACAAGCGCATAACTGTATAGACAGATAGATTCTTCATTACGAGCATTGATTTTCTTGCTGAGGTTATTGAAATGGGTGATGTGATCAAGAAGGATGTTATTGGTGTGAACGAGAGTAGTGCCGAGTTGAGCCAGTTGACCGACGTGGCCTTCCCGCGCCTGCATAAGTTGTATGAGTCACGAGGTAGTGTTGGCAATGCTTTTTAGATTACTTTCTCGCTTCTCATAATATTTGGCGCGGATTTCCTCGAGTTGCTTGGCTCTTTCACGATCAAGATACACCTTGTATGATGTTTGACTGTATCGTTGGGTTTTCTTTGATCCTGCGATGTGAGAGCAATGCTTGTGCAAGTAAAAGTGTTCAGGTATTTTGAGTTGAATGGGTGACTCAGTGTCACAAGTGTCCATTGGGGTGGACATCTCGTTCGATTGTAAGGATGTTGGTTCGGAATCCATACTATGAGAATTCACATCATCAGGAGGTTGAGTTTTGACAGAGGCTTTGAGTTTTTGCACAGTTTCCTTGTCCTGCAACATTAGCTTGTTTTCGTAATGGAAGTTTTCTAAGTATTTTACTGTAATATTAAACTTCTTGATCTGTTCAGTGAGAGTACGTGGATTTGGGATCGGATCTCCGAGAGACACCGAAGTACGAACGCTTGATTGTTCTGGCGAAGGAGTTTGAGGGACTACTGTGACCAGCTCATGGAGAGGAAGAAGTGGAAGAGGATTCATTGGAATTAAAGTCGATGAGGAAGAAGAAAGGACCATTGATTTTTCTTTGTTGATTTCGTTGATGTCTATCATCCCCTGTTTTCAGTTCTTCTTTATACTCATTGTTTGTTGCTTACTTATGGGATTGCTAGCAGATCCTGTGGGTCCTGCAAAGATTATGACTCGTTTGTATTGTAGCTTTCTTGTGGTCATATCGCAGGAAGATTTTTTGACAGGGCCGAATGCCATTATCCAAGAAAGTCAGTTTTCATGATTGGAGAAGGAATCGGTGGGAAGAAGGAAAGCAGGCAGTGAAGGTGGAGTTTTTGGTTGCATCTTGGATGTAGTAGCAATTTTAGTTGTAGTTTTCGGCAATTGCTGAATCCTTGCAGTTAATGTCTGGCTCTGAGGTCTTTTCAAATTGGAAAAGTGGGGCTTTATGGTAGAACCATGGTTGTGGGCTTTATCTGAGATAAATCCTAGGGCAAAGAAAACGAAAAAAAAAGTGAGAAAAAAAAAGTGAGATGTGCTTTGGGGAATGAAAACATCCATTTAAGGCAGATTCACTGGGTGTAGCTGTGGATCCTGCTTCTCTAGCATGACTAAGCCTATAGTAATCTGTAAATTCTGTCGTTTCCACTTGATGTACTTGTCTTCCCAATAATCCCACATGTCTGTGGCTTTTGGAGGTGGCCACATGTAAGATTCCAATTGATTTATCGGTCCGAATGAGATGGGAGGTCTATCCATGTATTCATAATCCCTAGGAATATCGTCTTCGTATATAGCATCGGAAAACATAGCCACAGCAGTGCCAGTTTGTGCTTCAAGAGAATCCGCATTACTTGAGGTGTCACTTCCATATTTGGTATTTTCTGCCTTAGGAATGTGATCATGGGAATGATATTGCTTTAAACGATTCCCTGCAAACACCATACTAATCGGAGTCCCATCCAATTCACTGAGCTTGTAAGAACCTTGGGTATTTTGTTTTCGTACATGGTAGGGTCCCATCCATCTAATTTCCCCTTTTCGTCCATGCTGCATGACTAATGCAGAGTTGTATACCAATACCATGGTTCCTGGTTTGTAATTTCCTTCAACTAACATGTGTTCATGTCATCTTGCATATTCTTGAGCACTTCGGATTCGTGCCTGTAATAATGTCGCAGATGCCTCCTTAATGTCGTCATCCCTATGTGCTAATTGAATTGCCTGGGTTGCCAATAATTCTTCTGTTGATTTAATTGAATGCCAATTCAAGGTATACCATGACGCATCGGTAATATTGAACGGAAACAAATGATGCTTACCATACAATAGATAATAGGGAGTATAGCCAGTGGTCCATTTGACCATGACTCGATCTGCCCACATGCACACGTGAAAATACCTAGACCAGTGACTCGGATTTCCCTTGCATGCAATGAATAAAGATCCTATCCATGTTCGGTGGTGGTGTTCGATCATTCCATTGGCTTCCAGGTGGTAAGGCGCAGCATGTGCTATAGGAACGTTGTACATGTCCACCATTGTTTGTACAATTCCTTCGAATTCTGTGCTGTTGTCCATAGTCAATTGTAATATACACCCAAAGCGACACATGACTTCTTCAAACAAAAATCGGGCTATGTTCTTTGATGTAGCATTTCTCAGCATCTGGGCTTCTAGCCACCTGGACAGATCATCCCGAAGATCAACAATATATTTGAATCCGTTAGATACCGGCATATGGACCGTGTCCATATTAAATTTTCAGAGAATCGTGTGTACGTAAGTCGGACTCAAAGTAATCTTAGGATGACTAGCCAACCGTCGCTGACATTTGTGGCAAGTTCAGCAGAACCATGCTACTTGTGCCCACATATTCGGCCAATAAAATCTGTCAACCAGTTTTTTAAACGTCGGGTCTCTTGGTGCCCAGAATCGTCATGCGCAGCAGCACACAATCTAAGCCTCTCTTTCTCATCTCAGATCACTTTCTGTGGGAGTTTGGCTTTATTTCTTTGCCACAACATGTCCTCATACAAGAAATATCTTCGAGTCATCGCGACAAACGCTCTCCTATTTTTTACGTGGGACGGAACTTGCAGCGTTTCCAAGTATGTCTTGATCTCTTCCCAGTGAGTGGGCCCATCTTTATCTAGTTTTTTGTGCTTGTGAGGCAGGCTTACATCATTTTCTTTCGCTAGATCTTCCCACTCTTTGCTCGATCTCATTGCCACACATATCAGTCCTATAAACCCTCCATCTATCAGTCTTTCACTCATCTTTCGCATCGTATATGTCAACCGTCATTCTCCTAACTTGATCAAATCTTTGTACACTTCGCTTTTTAATCAGGTTTTTGCACTCATACTAACATTCTTTAGCTGCCCTTGCTCTTCTTCCCATTCTGCAAGGTACCGTGGCCCAGAAAGAAAATGGCCCAACTCTGCGACCTCAAGCTCTTCTTCCATGTCATCCATATCATTCCCGTCCTTTGGCCATCACGATAAACCATCTGGTCCCACATGTCTTGTAGCTGGTACATGCATCAGTTTGAAGTTGAACAATTGCATATATGAAATCCATCTTGACATCGCCTGATTAGGTAGCCCTGGAATATTGATAGTCTGTTTCAAGAACTTTGCATCTACTTCTACCTTGAAGTGAATGCCCCATAAATCATTTCTCTGTGCCATTAGGGCTTTGTATAAACCTTTCAGCTCTAACTGAGGTTGTGAATACCTTGACTCTGCATCATTATTGGTGATTGAGCCAAACACAAGGGGGAATCTACCTTCTTTTAAAGTCTGGTATTCAATCCACCCCACTGCTATGACTGAACTGTCTACTGCAAGGGTAACCAAACCATAATCAGAGGTTCTTTCGCTCAGGGGCTTAACATTGGCAATTGAGATGTCCAATGACTTTCTAGTGGGTAAATCTGATGCTAATTCTTTCAACTTTTGCATTGCTTGTGTGGCTTCTTCAGTCCATTCAAATTCTTTCATGGTCTTCTTTGTTAATTGTGTTAAAGGCTTGGCTATCTCAGCATACTTCCAGATCCAATTCCTTGTGACTCCAACTGTTCCCAGAAAACCACGGACTTCCTTGACATTGGTTGGTTGTGGCCAATTCAATATCTTTGTTACTATTCCATGGTGAGGGCGTCTTCCTTCCATTGAACATACGTTTCCTACTATATTGACCAATGGTGTTGCTAGGACCAGCTTGTTCCCTGAGGCTGTACATCTGGCTTCTGCAAAGGTTGCAAACAATCAGTCCACTGTATGTGCAAATTCCCAAATAAACTGTCGAATATTGAGGTTCTCTGGGATTGGCTTATCTTCATATCTTGTCCTTGGTCCTTTTCCAGCTACATCATCAACAAATGCATCTGCTTCATGTGGAATCATTGGTTTGATCATGTGCCTCACTGTCTGCATAAATTCTTGCATGCTGTTGGTATATCCTTGAGGTAATGATGTTAACTTTACTGGCCCCAATGGTGAATCTGATGTTGTCAATTCTTGTGACTCTTCTGCTACTTGTCGTCCATCACATCCAGCAAACAGGTCAGCAACAATATACACTGAATGTCCTACAAAGCTGTCTGCGAAATCATTGATGTTTGGGGGGAGACTTGAATCTCTAACTGACACTGCATTGAGAGGTTGAAGATCATGCACAATTCGAAAACCACCCTTTGGCTTGGCTACTGCAAACATCTGAGAATGATAAGAAGACCAGGATGTTTTGTACTTTCCTGCTGCCCAACTGTTCTTTGATCATTTGTATCATTTGAGCTACAATCGGCCTTAGGAGGTTTAATGGGGGCAATTCCCATGGTATATGAGGAATGGTTTCCATGATGTAATCTGGAAAATATTCAGGTTTGAAGATGCCTCTTTCCGATTTGTCAAAAGCCAACCCTTTTTCTTGCCGAGCCACCACATGAAGAAGCAAATCAAGTTCTTGTTCTGTCAGAAAATCATTAGGTATGTTTGAAATGATCTCTTGATTCGTTCTGGTGTCAATTTCTTGGTAT